>VTPC01003626.1:0-22370 GCA_011009095.1 Ignelater luminosus | reverse complement strand
TTGTAATATTATTTTTTAATTTATTAATAATTATACATTTTCATAACAGCGTCCGAGTTTCACTTTCAGCAACTGTATATAAAATTAAAAAAGATTCGTGACTATTTCGTGTCGGTTATCTATTTAATCGTCAATTCAAAAATATGTTTCTACGATAAAAAATGTATCATAAATGTGTAGGCTATTTGTAATGTGTATTCACAAAAAAATGACTTGAAAATATTTTCTCAAAGACTTAGATATTAAAATTATGTCCCTAAAGTACTTTATAAAATGATGTAATATATAGAAGCCTTTTAATTCAACAGTTACATTCTATCCAATTTTTAATATACATCGTTATACTTGAAGTAGATCCTAAAAGGATCTTGTTTGTAATATGGTAGGTAAGTACATTCAGACGGTTTATAAAATAAAAAATTGTTAGGAAAAGATTTTATCATATGTATCCTATTTGAAGCTGATGAATAGTTTAGTTAAAAAAGCACGAGAAAGTTTGTAAAAGTATAAAGTTCACAACCCTCCATTATACAACTGTAAATTTTGAAATATGAATCCTTAAAAGAATATCAGTAACAATAAATAAATATTTAATTCTTTTAAATGTTATGATAATCATATGGCATCAACTAATACTCTAATGGTAGTATCAAATTGGATAGACTGTAGGTGTTTTGCTTGCTTTTCGGTCGACAAACTTCTTCTCAAGTTTTCTAAAGCATCCAGTTAAAGATTGTTTAAACTAGAAGGCGTTGGGAAATTTAAGAAAATCATTACTGTCTGCTTACTGTATTATCGTTGAAAATAGTTAAAAAATGATTTAAATTCTATAAATCCAGTTATATCGGCTACACAAGTAATAATAGTAAAAAAGTTTGTGATCGACTGTACCAAAATGTAAGCAAAAACAAATAAAAGAGAAACTTGCAATAATAGAAAGGTTTAGCGGGAATAACGCGCCTAAACAACAGATTATATTGTACAAAATAGAAAGACACGAGCAATTTAATTAGCAATAAATAATTTCCCTTACAATAATCTCTTTATTTTCTCAAGTTAGAGATTTCTATTTGATTTTACCCTAGCCAGTTCTTTATTTAAATTTTAAAATGATTAAATCGTGTCATTCCATTGAAGAATTCAAATTCGCTACTTGCAGTTGGTCAATATCGGTAAATCTGCATTTGACTGAGAAACATATAAACACAAAATGATAGAAATCACTGTCATTTGACTACAAAGAAGTCTGGATTATCATTCTGTTGAAACCAAGCTCTAGAAGGTTGGTGAAGCACCATTCATTAAATCAAGATGTGTAACGGTTCGTTACTCGTCGTCATAAAATATTTAAATTTTTTAAAATCCCGCCAAGATTTCATTATTCTAAGTTGGTACGACAGTGTTATAAAATAATGTAGATGCATACTCTCGACTTATTTAAGTTAATTTCCATAATTTATTGTTGAATTCAAAATTTGATTTGTTCATTTATTAAATTGAAATAGGAATTCTATATTTTTTCTTATTTAAAATCATCCTTTGTAGGAAAATGCGAATTCGGTTGTCCTCGGGGAATCCGAATCTTGAACAGCTCGATTTTAACATTTTTTTAAATATTTATTATTCTCCCGTATAAAAACTTTATTTGTGTTTGATAATTATTTAGAAATTCTAAATTAATTTACAAAAAGATATCGATAGTAAACCTTAGATTTTCTTTTCAATTTGATTTTGTAAATTCAGTTTTTCTTAAATTTTAAAATTTGGCGGGATTTTAGGAAATTTAAATAATTTTATGACGATGAGTAAGAAACCGTCACAGATGCGACGTAGATCTTCCATCCAAGAATGTTTTGCTTTGATGTTAAATCAGCAGAAAAAGTAGACAGTATCACCATCAGTACTAAGTTGAACATTCTGTTTCTTAGATGTTTAGAAACCGAAATGCAACAAAACCTGTTTGCTGTGGTTAACTACCTTTCAAACAAGCCGGATTCTACAACTCTGTCACTCAGTGGTCTAAGAAGCTGTCCAATTGAGAGACTGGTGAATGTAGAATCAAACGATCTCTCTTTCGAGTGCTCTGATTATGAACAGCAGGGATAACTCGTTGGTATGAAAAACACTAATTAATAAATTCAGTTTGCAACCAATGTTGATCTCTATCCAATACGTGGCGCCACATTAGTTAAATCATCTGTTTTCATTGGCATGACAATATTAGGTATTTCCATTTATAACTTGCCTTATTCATTATCATCATTGAAGAAAGTTAATTGTATTAAAAAGATTATAGTTGTGTAGTGCTATCGGTGTCGTTTAACATGCAAATATTTTATAGCTGATACTTTGTTTTGGTGACTACAATTTTATTATGACATGATAGATTGGAAGACAGTAACGTGAACACCTAGATAGATTTGCGTTGTCTCAATTGATTTACTTAACTTTGAAAATGTGAGAAAAAGATGAACACGCTATTCTAGAATTCATCAGCATATTAGGAGTTGCCTTAAAAAGCCTTTTTCGTGCGAATCTCCTCCTTCATTATTTCCCATTCTATTTATTATTTATCATTTGTCTGGGCTTACCTAAAATATAGAGTTGCAAAATGGTACAAAGGTTTGTAACTTCCTACCTGTTTAACGTTAACAATTGATAAACTCTGTGTCGAGACGAAGTTTGAAAGCTATAACTTGACATAAATAGTAGTTTTATCTTTAAGCAAAATTTCTGAAGCAGTCTTTCGCTAACAGTGTGTCTCATGTTGTCTAAAAGTTGATGAGTGTGGATTCGCATTTGGAGTGTTAATTGGGGTGTTGCCATACTCTTTTGCGATATTGTCGTTTTGGAAGCTGACTCTGCTTTCGTCCTCAGGCGTCCTCAGAAACGTCACGACAAAATATTGCAACCAAGTGTAGCAATAGCCCAATTAACACCTCACGAAAAGTGTATTTCAGAACAGTTCTTCAATCCACTTAATAAATTGTAGGGTTTCTTCTTATGCTCATCAAATTAGATTACTACGTCTTCAACGAAGATACAATCGTTTGACACTTCTACTTCTGATAAAATCAGACTTATTCTGGAAGTCGTAGCGTCACCATCAGAGCTACTTTGCGTTCTATTCTTTAAAGTGATTTCTTATTATTTTGTAGGTCATAGCATCGATAGCAAAAAATAAAATTTGAACAAACGTGCTCTTTTAATTTTTTGTCAGGTGATATTTCAGTTCAATTAACATAAAACAGAATTTATCATATTTATACATATATGAACTTTTCCTTGAAAATGGATCAAGTAGCACATTTTCTTTAAACATGGCTGTAATGGAATATGTAGTTCCAACTAGTCACTACTGGCGCTGATGTACATATTTGACCTCTACGGCAAAATTTTGTAAGATGCCTCTTGTAGGTGGGGTAGTGCATGATACGTTTTATCTAGTTTCAGTTATCTTATTCAAGTTCCAACCGGGGTGGCAAGTTAGTAGGTTTGTGGTCTTCAAAGTTCCATTCCCCACAACCGCCATTTCAGGCTGCCATTGGCTTCTGAGTTTCACCTGAAAACAAGTTCTAGAACCTGTTTCTTTCCATACTCTCCACTTCTCTGTAATACGTACGTCGTATTTGATCTATATTTTTCCTTTTGTCTTTCTTTGTTATATTTTCATTTCGTTGTAGTTTACGAGTATTCTTTTTGGGATAGTTTTTTATTTGTTGGGTTTTATGCTTGAGATTTTCTTTAGTTAAGCGCGAATATTTTCCCTCCCTCCAGAATCCTTGGGGCTGACTATTTTCGTAGTGTGAGTTTCTGAGATATTTTCCCTACTTGCCTGACGTTTTAAAACTCGCGTGTATTTTTGGAAACGGATTAGCTAATTTTTGTTTTACGACAAGCTTTCGCCTGTAAAGCCATTAAAAATATAAACAAAGATGAAAAAGACAAAGCAAGAATTAACAATATAGAAGAAGAAGAATAGCTGAAGCACTATAAAAAGTTATGGTACGATGACGAATACCAAAACCAAGAAGATTTAGAAGTATCCGACATACTGGGGGTGGATGACCTCAGAATCGAAGAACTAAATCATGCATTGTAAATAAGCAAAAACAAAGCTCCAGGAGAAGATGGTATTAACACCGAACTAATCAAATATGGAGGACTACTACTAAAGCATAGGTACCTGCACCTGCTTAGTGAATGTTGGCATAGAAGAAAAATACCTGATAGCTGGAAAGAGGGTGTATGTAGTACAAAATATATTCAAAAAAGCAAATGCGGAAGCAAATGCGGCAACTACAGGAAGATAAGCTTACTAAATGCTGGATATAAAATCTATGCAAAAATGTTAAATTTGAGAATCCAAATCATCACAGGGTTCAGAAAGGGACGCTCCTGCATAGACGGGGTATTTACCTTACAACAACTCATAAAAAAAAGAAGAGAATTTAACAAGGAAACTCATCTTGCATTCATTGACCTAAAAAAGGCTTTCGACTATGTCAACAGAGACAGCCTATTTAATAACACACAAATAAAAATAGCAAAAGGCAAAAATTATATAAACAACAAATCAAGGGCTCAAACAGGGTTGCAGTCTATCGCCAACGCTATTCATTATATATACCGGGTGTGGCGTTTCAAACCCGTACATAGGACAATACGTGGAGATTCTGATTTTTGTAATTCCTGCTCCCCAAATGAACCTACAGGGAAAATAATAGTATCAATCGATACGTTAGAAGTTTCCTCTCAATCTGGCTCCAATAAGTTAACCAAAAAATGCTTAAAATTGGCAAAATAAATTATTAATAAAGTTGTCCTAAATACGGGTTTGAAATTCCACACCCGGTGGAATGAAAATAAAAAACGAAAGCTCTCAGGGAAATATATATAGAACAAGAACAATGGCTAAACACCATACTCTTTGTTGATGATCAAATATTTATCGCCAAAACAAGAGATGATCTCCAAAGAGAAATATATCACTGCATGCAACGTTTAAAGAATTTAATATGAAATATCAACTTCCAAGACAAAAGTCATGACGTTCCACGGTAAAGACCCAATAAGAACAAAGATGATTATAGAAAACAAAACATTAGAGCAAATATCTCATTTTAGCTATCTTGGCTGCAAAATGTTGTATGACCAAGGTCTAGACACAAAAAATAAAATAAATAAATTCCAAGCTATATAAGGAACCATAAGAAATACGTTAAAAACTAAGGAAGGGTAGAGACACAAATCAAACTTTACAAAGTAATGACCACCCCAGTAATGATGGATGGCATCGAAACTTGGGTTATGGCTCAAAAGAAAATGAGAGATATATAAACAGCCGAAATGAAATTTTTACGATACCTACGAAGAGTCACAAAAAATGGAAATCACTATCATGAGAAAAGTCTTGAATTTCAGATACTGCTATCATTCATCCACTATTTTGTTATCTTCAGTATCAATATTTTAAAAGAGATGGAAACGTTAATATAGCAGATCTTTTACGGTAATATACTTTAGGGTATAGCAATCTACAAAAAATACCAGATAAACAAAAGGTCATTATAATAAATGATTTCATCATTGTTCAAAGAAATTTCCTCTTAGTATTTTCGTATTTCACTTTAAATAACTTAAATAACTTAAATAGTAACTCTGAATGGAGAGTTCGTTGAAGTACAAGAATCAACACAAAACAGCAGTGTCGGCAATTTGACTGTTTAAATTAATTACATACATTATGTCGAACGAGAAAGTGTTATAGTAGTATCAGAATGTAGTAGTAAGTTGTATAGTTACTTTGGTGATAAATATTAAAGAAACAAATTTAATTCGAAATATGACAGCATCCTAATTTCAAACTTCTATTGAAGTCAAACAGTTTTTTAGTGTAGTGTTGTATTCATTCAAGACAAGCAAGCAATTCAATTATCAATCAATCAAGTTAAACAGGCTCAACTGACCATTGCCTAGTGAACCCATCACATCATTCTTTTGTGTTTTTAATAGAATTAGTTTTCCATATTCTTCAATTGTAATGGCTGATTTGAAGATTAGTTTATCTACTTTTACCAAAGATGATATACAATTGTATATAATTCAAGTTTAGTATGTTTTGCAATCAAACAAATTGATGATGAAAGTCCAAGGTTTAAAATTATTTTATCCTTGCATTTACCCGATAGTGCTATGACTGATGTTCAAGATCTTTTAATTAATAAACCTAGAGTGAGGCCTTCTGCAAATTTGATAGACAAACTAAAGCGACTATATATCAAGCCTATGTCATATTTATTTACTGGATTAACATTTAAGAGGGTGGTGTTTAGACCTCACGCAAGAAATTATTAAATGTCCAGCAGATTGTAACCTCATTGATAGTCTACAGAAATAAATCTCAGGATCAATGTAATTTCAATTCAAATCAATCTATTTTCAATAGAGAATCAATTGTATATCCCGTTTTTCATTAATTTTACAGTACTATACTATGTAGAAATTGTTTAATGCAGCTAAAATATTAGCTAATGGGAAAATTGTTATAAAACATAACAAATAAATATTAAAGCGAAAATAAAGTTTAAATCTCTTAGTGAATCAAGCTTTAAATATATTAACACCGCCAACAGTACAATTTTATCCCAAAGGGTGGCATAAAACATTAATATAATCAAATAATTCATTGAGGAAGCATTTTTCACATTTACCATTTATTAAAATCTAAAATGCAAGTGAATTAAATTTTTAAAGTTTCAAATTCCCTTTCCAGCTGTTTTTTAATTAATTAATTATTTAATGATACGCACGTTTTGGTTAATTAAAACCCCTGACGGTGATATCGACCTACATTGACCCACTCGGCACTTTTTGTTTAGAAGATAATATAATTTGAAAAATTATTTTTTGTCTTTTTTATAAGAATATTTAATATTTTCGTGCTAAACAGGTGTAAATGGAAATTTTCATTTGTCATTCATTCGTGAAAGTTTGAAAAATTGCTTGTCCTTCTCAAACTTATTAAAGTTTTATCGTATTAACCACAAACACACAAAATAAACATAAAAGCAATAAACTAAAATGAATTTTCAAGGATTTCCACGTATCGCATTTCCATAATGCTAGTAATACATTTATTCCTTCTTTTTCGACGTAATAAAATTGACTTGCATAAAAATTTAAATCCCTAATTTATATAGGAACGAGTCGCATTTACTATCTAGTAAAAGGCTAAAAAGGCGTCTCGATATACGTAGACACGTCACAAAAAAATTGATTTATGTCCTGCCAGTCGTTCGAAATCCTGTAAAATAGATACCTTAATGTGAGTGGGAAGATCCGACTTTAAAATACTTAAATTTACAGCTGCAAACATTTGTTTCGACGTTTCTAGAAAATCTACTGTCAATAAATGCGGCAACATAATAAAATAATCAAAAATAAATTTAATCATCACATATAAGTAAATTTGGATTTGCTCTAAAAAATATTTTTTGATTTTCATTTATATTCGTGAGAGCTTTTGGTTGTCGCATTTAGGAACCGTTGCAGCTTACTTTTAATTCAGTAGGAAATATAACAATGGAAAGACTTAAATGGTAATTACAGCAGAGCAAACGATGTTACGCTACCAATTATTGGATACGTTATACCCGCTACACTGATTATAGATGCAACAATTTTGAAATTAAATTTTTTAATTATGAACATTTCAATAATCGTTACACACAAAAGCAAACATTTAGCTAAAAACAAAATTTCAATTGCGTAATTTGATGGGCCCATTTTCCCCCTTGCATTTTTTTAAATTGCCACAGAGAAACTGAAAATGAGTTTTTTTAATACATTCATTGTAATTTGATGTCAGTTAACCTCCTGGAATTCTAGTAAAGTGTTTTAGCTTTATGATTGTAAATGTGATAAACCAAGCAAACGAAAATTTAGAGTACATGCAGTTAATAATATCCATAGTAAGCAAGTTCTTATAAAAGTTTTTGTTGTACAAATGCTATTGGTCCAACAATGATAAAAAGATTAATAATTTAGGAAAACTTCAAGGTAATGCAAATTATTTTTAAATGTAATAAACATACGCTCATTATTTTAATATTAAAATTCCTAAATTGCCTGTCTAATAATTAATTGATTACTTAGTTTTAATGCCATGGCACTTTTATAAAGTATGGTCTTTAATATTTAGGATAAACAAGTATGACACATTGACAATAAACACGAATGCAGACACCTAAAAATAGATGAACCTAAAAAATTTGATTCTTGTTAGTGATATCGAAGCCCTCAAACAAAACTCTGCTACAAAAATTTATGGAGGCGTTAGAATTTGTGAAACCTTTCACGTCTGAATAATGAAATCACCTGTAGATGTCTATTATCTCTTGATAGGTACAGTAAAACTAGCTCATTGGAATAGCGTTTGGACAAAGGGGATTTATTCCAATAACCAGTATATTCCATTTAGGATTGTCAGAATTTTGCAAGGCAAACTGAAGTTATTGCACCTCGTTTGAGATTTATACTATAAAACTTTCAGTTATTTATCTCAGTTTTAAGTAAAATAAAAGTAAGGATAATTATTTATTGAAACAATTATTAAATCTAATTTAACTACAATATCCATAAATTAAATTAAAATTGTTTTTACAAAATGGCCAGTAATTCTAGATTTTTATCGTTACACAATATATCTGTTATTTGTTATTCTAAACTATAATAATGTTTAAAATCAACATTTAATTTTTCTTCAAGAATAATATTGCAAAACAGGCTCTTGTTACTTCCTGGTCGGATACTAAAGACCATTTAGAAACGTCATTTTTGTTTTCAACAAAACTAACCACGGTAAAGCTCTGCAACTCTGTACTTATAGTAATGCTTAAGTAAACACAATTTAAGGATTTATTTAGTTTCTTTTTAAAAGTGGCATGTTCTGTGACTAGTTTGTGTAAGCAATTTTCGTTAAAATTCTTATTTATGGTACCTACATGCATAGAAACAAATTTAAATAAGAGGAAGTAAAAAGAAAGTGCCGAGAAAGCCTTGAAATGCTAAACAACTTACTTTAACGAAGATTAAAAACCCTAGAAAAGGCTTAAACACTAATTTAAATAACCTTAACAATGGTGCAAGAAAGAAACATTCACCCTCAGACGTATTATTAGAGACTGATAGATTTATGACGCCCCTGTACCGTTATTTTTCAAGAAAGCGACATCAGTCATAAACCATAATATAATATTATTATATTTTTCATTCTAGTTTTTTTTTTACATTATTCTATTATCCGATAGATTTTTGTTAATTCCTATTCTGAAATTATTACATTATACGATATTATTCTCTTACGCCATATTTTTTTAAGCGACATTGAATTTTTATTCCTTAAGGCGGAATATTCTTATAACTGAGCTTTTATTGAGCGGGTTTTACTGTATAAATTTTTGAAGAACATGATTTTTAAGACTGGAATTTGTTTGTGTTTCTTAAAGAAGACAAGAATAACTACCCTTATTTCTGCACTTGACAGTTACATAATGTTTGACCAACAGGATGTATCTATTTTGTACCCTGCCCAGAAAAAAAGTTTGGAACTTTACAAGTCATTTGAAAAAGAGCAACTTTTAGATAAATAAAAAAGGTTTTTCAATCCCATTAAAAAGATCAACATTTGGATCTTTTGGTGCTCTGAAAAAAAGTGCAAGCGAACAGCAGTTTCAAAATGTCTGTAGTCAGATGCCAGGTTTTCCTCTCGCCTGTTTGGTTTGCTTTTGGATACCTTTTTTTACAGACGAAAATCAATCGCGTCTGTTTTTATCAATGAATGGTAAACGAAGAAACACTCAAAAAAGCGATAAGGCCTCTTAGAAGAATTATCTGGCATGGAACTGTACTTCTTCATTTTATTAAGCTTCGCATTCAATGATTATTAAATGATTGACTTGATAATAAGTATTAAAAGGGTAACAAATTCATTTAAACCTCAAAGGGTAGAATTTTGTGTGGGGCAGGTATTCAGCGTTTAGCGTAAAAGGGAAGATTTGGGAAAGCTACAAGACAGAGGCACGAAGACAGGCATTTGCAACCGTAACATTAAAATGATTTTCTCAAAAACTCAGAAAATGAAAACAGCAAGAAACTGTTCTGCTTGATAGGCGGTTAAGCACTGAAAGCTGATGAATCTGATCAAATTGTAACAAATATCGGTAAAGTTATTCAATTATCAAAACGGTTTGCGACATCCATTGCAAAAACTTTTTTTACTAGCACAGAAGAGGTAGATGGTCGTAGCATTGCTAACATCAGAGACATGATAGCACACGGAGCACGAACTGTTTTGATTTGCGTTAAATTGCAAACATTCTTGGTGACAAGACGGTCTTCTTAAAGAGTCTTGTTGATTTACTGACTGAAAAAAGCAAACGTTCTGCTTACAAGGCGTGGAAATCACGTTCTGATATAGACTCTGCATTCCTGACAATCTCACATTCTCTTTAGCTCTGTCTGAAGCAACATTTAATGCCTTTAAATGGTTTGTCAAGCTGCTATACGATAAAAATGTAATTTTAATACAACGGATGAAGTGAGAAGACAGTTGTTTACACAATAGAAAACAAGATTTTGAAATTACTTCCACGTATATCAGAGGCTTTTTACGTCATTACGAGCTTTGGTCAACTTATCACACTAGAGAGATTTGGAGTCTGGCTGATGTTGTGGTTTGGCTACTTTTCTCTACTGAAAGCTAAGTATAAATTCTCAAAGACGGCGTATGAAAGCCATTCTAGTCAATATTGCTCTAAGTATGGAAAGCCTACTGCGTACGGACTAGGTGTTCGAGTGAAACAAGGTGTGACACATCGCTATGTACCTGCAAAGTTTCCATGGTTACTTTACACTGATGTGCATTTATTGCAACGCGAAATGTAAGAATTCAAGATAATTATTACATAGAATGTAGCACTGTCTTGGTATGAGGCCATATTAGAACTTGGTTTATAAGAAATCTAACATAAAAGTAAGTAGTCTTTTTCAGGCATAAAGACGACTGATGGATGAGATCAGATAGAGTTCAGAAATCACAGCACTTCTGTTTTTGCTGGTTAAGAGTTTAGCGGCGGTAATCTGATAATTCCGTGGAATTTTATTTATTTATTTCAAATTAACTAAATTGGCAATGTTGCAAACATATCACTCCAACTATTAAATTACACTAATGGTAAATTGTGACCTAATTTATTTGGCACCGCTTTGTATGGTCAAGGAAACTGTTTTCCCAATAAGGAAGTCTGCATTCTTGTAATCATTCAAACTAGATTCATGTTCATATAAACCCTTTTTCCCAATACCACTTGTGAAATTATTGCTTTTTCTCCCGAAACCTGTTATGTTCTAACAGCAGCTTTTTAATTTGAACCAAGGCAGTTTTTCTCTTTTGGAAGGATACTTATCAAAAAAAGAATTGACATCCTTATACGTTAGATAGTGAAAGACTACCGTAAGAATTCAGATCAACTAAAAATAGGGAATGTTTGCAACTAACTCCTTGCAATAAGTGTTGGGACTTCTCCATCCTGAGATAGAAGATTCGACAGTCAATTATTTAATAGTAAAAACTCTACTAGCTAAGTGGGACTATATCATAAAATTCATATCATCTATCTTAATGTATTAAATTTTATATTAACAAATTTCATGATTTATTACCCCTTCGAGCCAAATTAGTAACTCATTCTTGTCAATGCAACACCTCTCAATCAGGATATGGGTAACTTCTTGTAGAAAAGTTACAGTCGTTACATTCCTTTTACATTTCGAGAGTCCGTCTATGCCTCCGGACCACCTTCTAATAAAAACTGCAGTATCGTAATTCGAGCAAGGTTAAATTTTGCATAGCCATCATTGATTTGTTTTTTAAACTTAAAATTGGTGCAGGGAGGTGTTACTATCAAAAGTTTTTTCAACAGAATTGAAACGTTTTTACATCTAGACTCAGATTTTTTTTCCACTTTATACCTGCAAAATCTTTACATTTTGCTGGACTATTGCAGCTCGCAATGAAATACGTTAAACATCACTTCTGTAGAGTAGCATCAGACACGTCTTTAACTTGTGAGGAGTTTTATACTTATGTAATGCACATCGAAACTTGGTTGCACTCCCGGCTCTTAACTGCTTTCTCCCAAGATCCAAATGATCTAGAAGTTCTGATTCCGAGACATTTAGTAATCGGCACTTTCTTGCCAGCATCGATTAAGAGGAATTTGAGAACATTTGCAACCAATCGATTGTCTTGATGGAAATGCATTTAGCAACTAAACCAGCACTTCTGTAATGCTGTAAGGAATAAAATCAATATTAAGTTGACCTAAACGTGAACAAAATCAAACCTGACAAATCAATCTTAATCAAATTTGTAAGATCAACTTATTAAATGGATCTTGAAACTCAAAATAATAAATAGAAATAGAAATATCACATTTGCTACTGTAACTATAGTGTCAAAAATAATTATTAATTTTAAGACATGCACATAATCAAACAAATGGGTGATTAACTTCAAGTTGGTTATTAGTCAATTAGAATAGCATTTTAGAAATTAAATGAGACTCTCAAACAATTATTAAGCTTTCTAATGTCTATTTTATAGCTAAAGCAATATACCAGCGAGTTCAACAGTTTTGCAGCTCGTAAAACTTGAGAAAATTAGATGACCTAGCATATAAAAGCATTCGTTGCAGGTAGGTACAGTATTAACCGTAAGTTGATTTATTCGACTTTTAAATGATATGGTCTACTATTCGGGTTTTAGGATAATTTATTATTTTTAAAGTAAAACTGTATGTCGTAGTAAAATGGTAATAAAACATCAAATTGCTCTGCACTATAGGATAAGGTAATTACGGTTTTCACATAAAAAGGAAATAGAATATAAAAATTGACAATATAAATATTTTATGGTTTCGGCGTGGACTGTTATTATTTTAATCTTTAGTCTGCTTGCTAAGTGATAAATTACAGTAATTTCTGACTAAAGAGACAACTGTTGTCATAAGATTTTTGTGTTTCATTGTTTTATGTTCTTTAATATATTATTGCTATTATTATTCTTTTGTTAACAAACGGCTACCTTAACAACATTTTCGTTAAAGTTGACAAAGTAATTTTCTTTAGTTCAACTTGGTCTTTTTAGTTTTTATTAATTCCTTACTTCAACTACATAACTGTAAGTTTATAGTAAACACTGAATGTTGTTTTAGTTAATTCGTCCATTTTTCTTTACAGTTGGTGCTGGAGTCCTAAAACATTGAAATAAATGGATAACGACGAATCTCTTGCGGTAAACCCTTACTCACCGAGTCATTAGCAAACACACCTCGTACTTAAAGTTTGCTAAAAGTTATTTAAGCTTGTAAATGGTTGGAATTAATGACACAACATTTTTTATGTAGTATTTGGAAACGGAGTACTATTCAGACAAATTTGGGCAAAATATTTTTCCTCTTTTTCTATATTTTCGTCATACTCGACTTAATAAATAATGTTTTCATGATCAACAATTATGAATGTTTAATGTAATTTTATTTTAATTTAATCAACAATGTTTTTAAATTTTTCGTAACTGATAACTGCTACTACTAAACAACGACCAAAATGGTTTAGGAGAAAATTTAGCAGATGAATGTAGTTTTCCACACTCGAATTTCTATTACTGAACGAACTTTATTACACCGTCTCTGATTTAATAGAAACGGACTGTCATTCGTTATGTGGAAATTGCCTCAATTACTGACAGCTATGTGTAACTAGTTACATTTAATTGAATCATTAATTCGTTATTAAGGCCGGTTCTTTCTTTCTCAACAAATCTATCTACTGAATAAATATCATATCGTAACAATTGTATCTATAACTATTGTGTTGTAGGTAAAAAAACCTGTCTTCAATCTATTAATCGGTTTATTATAATTATTTAAAAGTATCTATTCCGAATAATAAACACCGTGACACAAGCGGCCTGTGCTCGGTGAGCCGTAGTGGTACATTTTAAGGGGGAAAACTTCATCACCAACTATGAATTATGGCATACCGACCTCGCCCAAGTTTTCATCTGGAGGCAAACCAATGTTTGCTTCAGCTAAACGCTTACCAATGGCAACATTGGCAAACACGTTTCCATCACTAACTCTTTCATACTGCCCTACATCTACAGTAAGGAACCTTTTACTGCCATAAACTAACGCCAGCAACACAACAGAGTGATACATTTTGTAGTTGAAAAATTCAGAGCCTCTTAATTGAAGAGCCTTAATTCGAACATGTTTGCCATCGATTGATGCGACACAATGAGGAAAGTTCCATTTTTTTTAAACATTTTCTGATGCCCTCCAAACCTTTTCGCTTGGCTCAGGCATGACTATAGGTTGGAGGTACTTCCAAAGGGCTTCACAGACCTCTTTAACAATCCCACTGACTGTAGACCTACCCATGCGATAAGTAAAAGCCATCGATCGGAAAAAATTGTCAGTTGCAAAAAAAGAATAAAATGGTTACTAGCCTAAAACGTTTTTAATATACTATGTGTTAGAATTTTTAATTCAGTTGTAGTTACAGCCGAGGACCTGAAAGCAGAATGGAAAAAACTACAGGACAGCTACAGACAAGCCATGATAAGAAGGAGAACAAAATGTGGCAAAGCTGCCAAGCGCATTAAACCATGGGAGTATGAGTTGCAGCTATCTTTCCTTCAGCCTGACGTAATTTCACAAGAGTAAGTAATATAGAGAGTAAGAGTGGGCGAGATCTAACTATATGTGTATTTCTTGCTTTTTTCTTTCATAGAACGGAATCCAATGTTCCAGTTATTCAAAACGCTGATGAGCACGAGGATATTGCTGAACTTAACCAGGCAGATGGTGAAAAAGACGACCAGGAAGAGGAAGAACCTGCAGAGACAGAGAGTGATAAAGACAAAGATAAAAGTGTGAAAGCAAGAAGTAGGAGAGTTGGTCATAAGCGAAAGTGGGAGTTAGTAAGAGACAAAGAACACGATGTTGACAAAGTCATCGCATTGATACAGGAGAAAAGCACAAAACGCCTTCCACGAAATTTACAACTACGGGTAAAGCAAGAAGTAATGCAGTCAGTTATAAAGGCCGAAACAGACAGCCTGAACCCTCCTGAGGCAGGAGTTATAAGTCGTACTACCACACCCTCATTCTATATTTCCAGCATTCTTCCATCATTTAGAGCTTCTTCGCCTTCACCTGGATGTAGTAATTCTACATCACCATATCCAAATCAACAGCAAAATACTTATTGTTGCTCTCCTGATATGCTTTCCCTGTAGCTAAGATTCTTCTTTTCGATATCATCTTTGATAAGAAAGTTCATTCTCAAATAACCTTTAAACTTATCTTCGTCTTTACGTAAGTGTTTTATTAAGTGATTAACTTTACCAAATTCTTTTCTTTTTAAGTTCACATCATGCACCCATTTTCTTTTACGTTTATTATTATTATTATTATTATTATTATTGCACAATGAAAGTAGCAGCAGAACATCATCTTCTTCATCGGAGCCATCACTACTCTTCCAGGGTGCACTATTCGCCAACATCTCGAACCAAACTAAAAGTAATTTTAGTAAAAAAAAAACTTTCAAGTCTGGCCACCCACTGTAGCGAACATGGCGAACAAAGCATACATAACTAGCGAATATAGCATCCGTAGCATAGCGCTGTCTGACCGAAGCATTAACCATTCACAACAGTTAAAGGAATTGATTATTTACAACAAATGGAGAATTGACATTTTACCGTTGATTGAATCAATCGTACTTTATTCCAAACCAAAAAAGACAAATAAGGTATAAACCGACCTGACCGTTACCGTCAAAACAGGTGTATCGATACCAACATCATCTAGATATTTAACCCATATCGTTATCGATACTAAACCGGTTGTCACAGTTAGCCACTGTCATCGATACCGATTTGCAAGAAAAATTCACCCTTGTATTATTTTATTGCCCAAATAATAGTTTAGTTTAGTTGAAGAATATATGCTTACTTATTTAGCCTGCACCAGAGGCTTTTATTACTGCTGTTTACGCTTTACCCGCAAACCAAACTAGCAATGCCGCCACTTTCAAAAACATCCCGCGAGCGATGTTTGGAAGAAGAGTAAATTTTATAAAATCTGACGCCAGATCACCGTCCATAGACACCGTACAAAATCCAAGTTGCAAGACTCTGAAAGGGATCCAGTTCATCATCAAACCTAATTGTTCGAATCGATATCTACCAAACAGATAATCAGGTTTACTAATTAACCGTGCAGCAAGTCATATTGACATTGGCTGCAGCAAAACAAGATAAAGGTTCTTCTGATGAAGGATTAGTGATCGGTCTGAAAATAGTCGACATTCATGTAGAGTGAATATGTCAACTGAAGAAATCGAACTCCTTGAAGAGATGCAGAAGCTTATTTATCTGCTTCACCAATGAAAGATTCTAGAATGGTTAAACCAAAACCAACCCTCCCTGACAATCGATTAACTCTCATTACATATCAACCCAGTTAAGAACATTTTAACTCGGATTTACTCTACTGCTAGATTATCAGAATTTGCCCCAACTTACAGCCACCACACCTTTCTCATTATGACAAAGCTTCACGTCTTCCGTCAAACCATTTCGAAAAGAAAAGCAATTTTTGAATTTCAAATGCTATTAATTTTAATAAATTGCTTGAAATTGTCTTGTTAGTATTCGAAAATGCCATAAAACGTGAGCTACTAGGTTTTGATATTAGACGGCTAAGCTGTTTATCGGAGATGCTCTGTAATGATATCGTAACAATTACGAGCAATGGAACACATAAAAAAACTTTAACAGTAACTTGAAAGATTTCTTCTTACCAGCTGACTGTTGCATTAACTTACATAAAAGCTTAGTTAAGAATGAATCCGTGGCAAACTATCAAGACGTGAGCTCTTTTCATATAACTCTAGGGTTCTGCCACAGTGTTTGTAATACAGTTTTGGTTACTGTTGATATCCAATCATTTTCTTCCTTTTTGATCCTACCTGATGATTTTTTAATCGCTTAGTGGATACGAGTAATCGAATGCTATCAACCGAACTTGTGTAACTTGTGTAAGTCAGATTGATAGACCAGAACGCCTGATTATAATCAATTTATGTGTTAGGCACTGCCTACTTCTTGACACACACCATGTAGATGTTTCGCTGATTTGATCTGCATTGGGCCTGATTGGAAGTGACTAATTAGAGATTGATTTCTATTGTATTCTAGCAGTGAGAGTCACCGTTAATGGTTGCCAATACTTTTCAGTCTGTAGGTTGAAATCTGTACTAGTAATAAAAATAAAATCAAACTTGTGGCAT
The DNA here is from genome assembly GCA_011009095.1 of Ignelater luminosus. NCBI lineage: Eukaryota > Metazoa > Arthropoda > Insecta > Coleoptera > Elateridae > Ignelater > Ignelater luminosus. The sequence continues at coordinate 4,943 of VTPC01003626.1, read as the reverse complement.
CTTTTCTCTACTAGTACGTGGAAATTATTGATAGTTAATGCTTTCTGGTGTCCTATGGCAATCTCGTTCATTTAATGTCAGTTCTTTATTTGAATACGTAACAGACGAAAGAAATTTAACTCATTTTAAACCAAAAAAACATTAGAGAATGAAAAACAGAAGATTAACGGCCAGAAAAGCTATTTGACTCAGAGCTTCAAATAACTTATCTGTAGTTAAAGTTGTTAGCAATAAAATAACTTTTTTTGCAATATATCTTGTACTCTATGGGAATTAGATTGGGAAACTGTGCTGACTATGATACACGATGATATGTACGTTAAGAGTTCTTTTAGCTACACTATTGTCTGCTCAAACCATTAATTTCATGCCCCATAGCCAAAAATCTCTTGAACGTTCCTAATTCTCACTGTTCTTGAATCTGGATGTAAAACAAAATGACAACAGCGTTTCTGACCAAAACAAGTTTTTCCAAGCGATGTACCCATCAAAGTTGTTAACCGTGTTTTCCCTAGATAATGTTTGAATTTTCAAAGGCCTTCTATACTTTGAGTTACCTTCATGCAATTCATTAATTACAGTTCTTTCTTCTTGAAACGGTAATATCACGTGCTTTTTGAAGCTGCAGACGTAATAGAGACTTAGTTGCAATGACTGTTTTCCAGGCTAAAAGTTGTAAAGAAGTAAAAAGACTTTTGCCATGTGTTGACAAAGTAAATGTTGTCGATCTTGAAATTTTTCCAGGCCGCTTACATTGGATATTATCTTGCTTTGGCTTTACTTGCATTAGAGACACCCTAATTTTATTTATCCCAAGGAGAATAATAGGTTTAGAGCCTCTATAGCGATTTGTTATGTAATACCAATACAAAAATGTCCTCTCATTTATCAGCTTGGTATTTTCTTTGGTTTAACGAGAACTTATTTTTGCAAAATTATATTTAACAGAAAACATAAAATACGCGCATAGGATACAATCCGTTGCCACTATATAAATAAATCAGGTTTTTACTGGTTACTAAAGGCAACTTAAAACACCATACGATATTTTAAGACGCATACGGGACTAGCAAAAATAATATCATTAGCGCACACCCTTTCTATTTTGTAATTTTTTATTTTTAAACAAGTTTTCAAAATAAGTTCACTTCCTAACTAAAGTTATTTGCGAAACATGTACGAAACTCTGCTTTGCTTTAATTAAAAAGTCGTAGTTAAGAATATTCAACTTTCAATTATGATTTCTAATTTTTTATTCCATTAATTCTTTAATTGCAGTCTAACAGCCATTTGGACTGGTTTTAATTACCCAAGACTTCTGCAAACGGTCCTATAACAAAAGTTTGGAATTAAGATGACCTATGTTTTATTGAAATACATTATGACACTATAACATGTATCGTTGCATTAATGTTCTTATATCTTACCATGAGTAAAATATTTAAAGAGCACATGAAGTTTATTTGTACTGACAACCTTTACAGTAACGAGAAGATGTTATGTTAAACTCTAAATTCTAAAGGTCAGAAAAGGGCCCATTAGGTAACCGGCCGCTCATCCTAAACTAATCCGAACCTTTTGACACTGATCAGGATTAAACGACGCAATGTACTGAGAATGTCTTTAACTTTATAAATCTGAACCCAAAGACCCTAAATCCGAGGGTGACTTAAGTAACAGACTGCACAATGTGTACATCTTACACTTTCAATACAATTAGTAAATTGGTAGTAAAGATTACAGCTTTCCTAATCGCTTTATTCCTTCATAAATTTTAGATAGTTACTTTACTTGACAAAGTGTTTAAAAAGTGGTAATGTTTGAAAATCCTTAAACCAATAAGAGCCTTTCAAACGAAATATAGTATTTGTCGTAAACTTTGATATATTTTCCAATAAAATGTACATATAAACAAAATCATTCTGATTTGTATTCATAGATTTATTGCGAATTCATAAAAGACCAACAATCCTCCTACGATACTATAAATATTTATAGGAGAAATTATCTTCTACATTTTATCTTTTAGATTTTGCAACATGATGTATTTAAATTCTTTCAAGAGTTGCATGCAAAACTGTAAGAGAATCAAGTTTAACAAAGTTATATAGTAAACCACAGCCGAGATAAGTTTTCATATAGAGTGAACCGGATGTAATGACCGTAAGCGTCACAGGCAGCAATGTAGATACAGCGAGTTCCTGGAGCGTTCAGAACTGTTACGTCTCTAGGGTGGATTACTAACTTTTATGGCAACAGGGTAATTACGTATTGCACGGATGCAATCATTAAAACGTTTACAACCTCTAGTCTACTGAGACACAAATTTCGTACTGTCTGCAAAACAATGTATATCCCAGTTACGACATTTACCGAAATTCTATTTCGTTTTCATCTGTCTAAAACCAACGGTAAATAATTCACTTCACGTACTTCATATTTTTAATTATTTATATTAAAAGATACCACGTTTCCGCTGCAATAGTTTATAAATGCTCCATGGAGGGCTTCGAAAAAAACTAAATAAAAGATAAATGTAAGCTTATCTTTAGATATATTACGTTACTAAATCGATAATCATTCACTATCGCCAGACGGCCAGCATTCGTTTAGCACATCGGACTACTTAAAGCTCAAAAGGTTTTCTGTATTTCCAATACAAGTTAGACAGTGTTGAAAGCACCCTTTTTTAGATCTTTCAACGAATTTCAAAAGACAGATCGCAGGATACGTTGGTTATATGACAGCCGATCTTTTGGTTGCTGTATCTCTGGCTATCCAACATTTTTGTTGTATCAAATCCTAACATTTTAGAGTTCTAAATATCGCTGCATTACATTTTACACGGCGCTAAAATAAATACAAACCGAATTTATGTTTTCGATATAAATAAAAACGATAAAAGCTTGCGGTGAAAAATAATTTTTTGTTTTGACAAACACGCTTGCGAAATATTGAGAAACACTGTATTAATGATTTATCGTCTTTTGCTGTCGGTTTGAAAAGTTCTACGTGATAGCTCTGAACTAAAACAGGTAGCAAAAACAATTTTTTGATTAAATAAGTAATACCTGAACAAAATTTACGATATCGTTTGATTACAGGTAAATAAATTGCGTTGTTTTAACAACATTATTTCTTGTTATGTTAAAAAATACTTCCTTTTCCTGAAATTATATTTAAGAAGAGAAACTGAATTTGATAAGTTTGGTTTTTATAAATTGAAATGCTACCTTCAAAGAGAAATCTTTTTTACAGTAAAGACTTCATTATTATATATATACGAAATATTAAACGAGAAAAAACTTTATAACGGCCGGATATTAAAAATAGTATGGGTGATAGTGAAAGAAATAACGTTAACCATTTCATTTAATATTACAAAAATCAAAAATAACATAAACATTCCAAAAAAAGAGAAACGTGTAGTAGTAAGTACATAGATGAAGTGAAACCCCAAGTAGTACTATAAAAACATACATATATCAGACTTTCATCAGATCTGTCAATATCTGTTTCTTAATCGCTGACAGATAGGACAATTTTTGATTGAAAAGGTAGACACGCTTTTGTGGAGGTTTGCCACCTTGCCGGGGCGCCCCCGGTGGATGTAGGCCTCGAATTCCTGAGTGACTCTACGTAATGAAAGTGATCAACTAGGAGAGAGTGTACCTTCCAGCATTTTCCATTACGGAAGTAAATGCGGGTGTTCACAAGCTTGCCTGAGGTTCTTCTAAGCCCTTTAGCTTCTCTGGTTGTTTCTGTGGGAATCGAGTTGCCATCCGGTTAAGGCCCTTTTCTTGTTTTCTACTTTTTGTCGCTGCTGCCGCGTCCCCTTCAGTCAGCAAGAAATTCCACATCTTCAAGATAGTCATCCAGTCCACAGGATACTCAGTTGCACGCTCCGCATATAGCTACCAGCTCTCTGGTAAAGCGCTTTGTATACTCTTACTTTAGCCTTATGCACCGTGCCGTAAACAACTGAGTCTGTATCAGGTAGATTGTTGTTAGAGTTTCGTGCAAGATTTAAATTATTCAGTCAATCTCAAGAAACAGAGCATAATCAACTTGCGTAGGTAAACTCCGATTCGGGCTCATACGATGCTCGCGGAAAATACCGATCAAGTGAGTAGCAGTCACTCAAAAAGGTTTCTACAAATTCTCGCAGATCTACCGTGCATGTGCGTATGTACTATTCGTAGACATTTTTAGTTGGTATTAAGATTCTACGTAGTTAGTAGTAGGAAATGAATTTAGTGATATATTTGAATTTGTTCGTGATCATCATAACCAGCAGCCTTTTGCATTTTGTATTACAAGACGTTCATCAAGACAATTTCGTTTTTTGTCTACACCTTCTTCAGGGGGCCTTTTCCTTCTCTCTTTGTTTAACCACTTGATTTAATGCACTTCCAACCCACTCAAAGACAAATTTGCAGATATATGGTAAAATACTGTTTGTACTATTCAAATGCATTGGTTCTAAATATTTTGAGTATTGCAGTTGCCGTGTTGTATAATTGTAAGAAGGACAATTTATTATTTGTCAACATCAACCTTTGGTTAAAGCTTCTAAATTACTAGAATAAAAGCAAAAAGCTTCTTAAAGAAAAATCAGAATCTTGAAAATCTTATATAGAGGAAAAATAACTTCGTGGTGATTTTGTGTTCACGCAATAATTCTTGGTCAATTATATCTCACTGTGACCAAGAGAAAGTGCTACCAGCTAAGATGATTAAGTGGGTAGTAGCCAAGCAAGGATATCATAGACCTACATTCAAAGTTCTCCTCTGCAGGGAATTCTGCTCCTAAGAGTGTATCGGAGTGAATGAAACATTAGCAGCTGCTAGCCAGTCTTAATAGTGGATAAAAGTTGTATTGATTATCTGGTGGACTTTTTTCTGCATTGCTAATTAGCATCCAGTTTATGTGCTGATTAGTA
>VTPC01003625.1:0-58685 GCA_011009095.1 Ignelater luminosus | reverse complement strand
AAAAAAGCTCCAAACATGCAACAATCGCAAAAAATCCACTATAACCATGGAAAGAAAGAAGGAACTGACCACCTCCAATTTTGGTTTGATTTGTAAAACTAAAACGAGCGTTATCAAGATTAAAATAGCAGTCACGCTACATCAAATCAAAATTGTTACGGTATAGAAAATGAGGAGAAAGATGTTGTATACGGCGAACAAACGAGATGTTCCTGTGGAGAATGTGGTTTGGTAATCCATAAAGATTTGCAATACTTTGCAGGTTCACCGGATGGTCTCGTCGAGGTTAATGTCTGTTTAGTGCTCGTTACCAAAGTATTAAACATGCAAAAGTAGACTATCTAGATCCGAAAAGAAAGATTCGAATAAATCATAACTGTTATTTTCAAATTCAAGTCGCACCAAGCTCTGAACTTTGTCGTTTACCAAATATATACCTTGTTTTTTTATCAAAGTAATAGACTACTCTCAAACCAATTAGTCTTTTGGAAAGCGACTTAGTAGGCGACATACATTATTACACGGACACAACAAAAGGCGGAACAGGCATAGCACAGTGCATTTTATTCTGGCCTTCCTTGAGCGTATATGGAAAAATCCTTATACCCGGATCTAATATTCTTTGAAGTAGAAAAAAAAAGTTCTATTGAAATCGGTTAAGACAGCTGAATTTTGTGAAAATTTTTTTGGAAGACCCGAAGGGCCCATTTAGACAAGCAGCAAAATACGTGTCGACTTAGTTTCGATGTAGAATGGCCAGTAAGAATTTCATCGAGATCAGCAACGGACTAACTATGATTGTAGATTGTAGATGCAAATTGTAGACTTACTTCTTCGGTCAAATCCTAAGAAACAAACCGCTTGAAATATTCAATGACATGGACAAGTCTAGGAAGGACGTCAAATATTGGATGCTTTAAGGGTCTTCAGATATGTCGATCGGATGCCTTTTTTGCACACGACCGGCAAACGCAGACGATTTCGAAAAATGCAAATACTTGCATGATATTGTATGTCAAGAACTTTATACGAACTATGTCGTTATTACTATTATGTTTCCTTAATAAAATGTGCTACAAATAATAATAGTAATACAGTACGTAAACGTACCTATAGTCACTTTTAAAAATAATAACTAGGCTTGTGTTGATATTTCCTAGCTTGACGAAAATGCCTGTTAACCCTGTCTAATGGTCGCGAATGGCGATTTTATAGAAAAAGGTTATAAAAAACGTCCTGCGTTTTTTCCATGCTCAAATTCTTGCCAGGAGGGTCTTGTTAATTTTTGATAGTTTGAGCTGGGTTTTTTCTCGAAACTCGTGCTGACCTTTTCTAGAATGATGAAGTTGAATAATGATTTTGGTATACCTAAAACAATTAGTTATAATGGATGTTTCTGTGCTTGTAGGCTCTAGCCCGTCTGAAGTCTTTTTCTCAAGCTTGTTTGATTCTTTCTACTGTGAGGGGTTGGCTGAGAACTTTTGTAAAGCGCCGGTTCTATCCATAGACTAGGGTATACATAAATCACGCATTTATTTCTGCATCGGCGACGTGTGGAAAGTAAAAACAAAACAAAAATCAGTTTAAGGAAAAAGATTAAAAAACACTGCTCCATATGAGGAAAAAATAGTTTTACGTGATTCATAAATAAAGCAGGAAATTTTATTTTCTGGAATATTATGGTCAGTGTAATAGTTAAAATGTGAGGAGTATGCAATATCTTGTCAATACGTTGAACCAGCATGATTCAATAGAATGATAAGTTAAAGCAAACCATAGAGAAATACAATACAATAAAAAATATTGCAAAACATTACCTATCATATCATTTATTAGTCAACTATGTCTTGTCCTGCAAGTTAGACTCATAATACTTGTTATCTTGTGTTTAGATCTTTAATTAATGTTTACAGTTGAGTTTGTGGTTTGATTATGGTTTGGATGGTTAATTCAATAAAATACTGTATCCATAATAGTTTCATGCTTAAATTTACATTCATATAAAAAGAAAAACTCAGCGTGTCAGTAAGTCAGTTAACCCAGTTAGATCGAGAAGTGAGCTCAAAAGACCAGTAAGTTATATTTTCTGTTTTTGTTAGTTATTATTATATTTTTACCTCTCGCATAATGGTTTATTTTTAATAAATATATTTATGGCAATATCTCTCACATTAAAATTCGAGTCACTCTTAAAAAATACAGAGACTTTTGTTTTTGAGCCCATCTTCTTTTTTTGTAGTCGAATTGATGACGCTTGTAACGAGATAATTTAATTTCTTTTTTATCACAATGCTAAAAGAATTATAAGAACTGTACTGTGAACCACAACAATAAATAAATAAACGCGTTATCTCTCAAAACAAGAGTTGTTACATCAATAAAGTTAACCAAACTTTATTTGCAATATTTGCGTTTATTCTTTAAATTTATGCTGTTGTAGATCTCTCAAGGAGATATAAATCGCTACACATCTGCATCGCGGTTTTCCCATTTTCATCACACACGCGTCTGAAGTCCGGCAAAATTAATCAATACTACTGAATTATATAAATACATCAATCAACATTTATACTTACCAGAGTTTGATTATTGCTATTGAAATGTACACGAAAGTGGTTTATTTTCTAACATCTTTCTGCTTATCTGTACTGGCTTTGGGTATGTATTTATCTTGAATGTATTATGACGAAACAATTATTTTTGTTAAAATCTTAATTCAAAAAGTCTTAAATTGCAATGCTAATATTAATTACTGATCTTACTTATTCAGATATAGGAGACACATGTATAACACCTAATGGCGAGGTAGCTAACTGCATACAACATACTGAATGCCATGTAATTAAAAATGCTATATTATCCCGAGTTGAAGGAGCTAAACCATTTGCCCAAAAATCAAAATGTGGAAATATTGGAAAATCACCTTTAGTTTGCTGTGGAACGACAGCAAAGTTCATGACTATTGGTAAAACATATTGTAGGAAACGATCATTCTACAGTAATTTCCAAATTAATCTTTTTTAGCTCCACCAAAAAAATGCACAACTCCAAATGGCGAATCAGCCTCCTGTGTTCCACTGTCATCGTGTAAACTAATTTCAGACGCCTTGGAAACACACGATAACGACGCTGAAAAATTTGCAAAGGAATCGCATTGTGGTCATGAAAGAGAACAATTAGTTTGTTGTGGTTCAGAAGCTTATCCACTTCGAACCAATCTGCTTCCAAACAGAACCGTTTGCGGAGAACAAACAGGCGTTGTTCGTATAATGGGAGGCGAAGAAACTAAGATTTTAGAATTTCCTTGGATGGCACTCTTAATGTATAACTTTCATAATGGTAGCCATGCTGGTTTTAGATGTGGTGGTAGCGTTATAAACAATAGATATGTATTAACAGCTGCTCATTGCGTTTCTATTTCGGAAAACTTACCAATCTATCTGTAAGATTTATATTGTTTTACAAAAATGTTTTTATTAATTAATTTGTCTTGTTAGCAATAAAGTTCGTTTAGGTGAGTGGAAAATTTCAACCGTAGAAGATTGTGACGAAGAATTTCCTTCGAATTGTGCAGATCCAGTTATCGACTTAAATATTGAAGAGAAAATAGTGCATCCACAATATAAACTCGGAGAAGGCAAAAATGATATAGCACTTCTTCGTCTTGAAAGAAATATTGAATACACTAGTATGTACTAATTAAAATATTCCTTAAAGAGAATCCACTTTAAAAGTTTTTCTTTATGTACTAACAGATTCCATTCGGCCAATATGTTTGCCAGTTGGAGAGTCTCCAGATCCACGTTCTAGATCTGAAATGTACGTGGCCGGTTGGGGTGCAACAGAAAACAGTAAATTATTAATTATAAATAGTTGCAAACTTTATAAGGCATAATTTACATTACAGGTTCGAGTTCAGATGTAAAATTAAAGCTAAAACTACAAATAGCTTCAAGAAGTTACTGTAACGAAAGGTTAAATAGCATAGGTGGTGTAGATTTCACACAAATATGTGCTGGAGGAAAGAGAGGAGAAGATTCCTGTAAAGGAGATTCGGGAGGTCCTCTAATGCGATCATCAACTAGTGAAAATTTAAATGCAAACCCAAAATGGTTTCAGGAAGGAATAGTCTCGAGAGGTATACACTGCGGAATACGTGGTGTTCCGGGTATCTACGCCCGAGTGGCATACTATATGCACTGGATTATTGATAATCTAAGAAGTTTTTAAAGAAATGGATTTTATGTTAATTATAGAAATTGTATTTAAATCATCTCTACTAAACATAACACTTAATCTTGTTACGTACCTGGTATCCAAGCTTTTCTATTGTCTCCATTATTAACATGATTATCGTTCTGTTGTAAAAATGGAAAACTAATTAAAACTAATTTTGCTTAACACACCATGTTGTTGTCACTACTATCTGAAAAGAACGCGGAAAAGTTTGCGTTTGTGATTTAGCAGTTTATACATAAACGCTTTTGCTGTAATTGTCTGTAAAGTTATTAATGATAATAAAAAACTTTATCTTAAGTTTGTATGTTTTATTTTTTTTAAACAAAAGAAATCTAAAAAGATTTAAATCAATTTTTAGGTTACACAGCAAACTCTATCGCTTAAGTGTGTAACTATAATAAAAAAGTATCAAAACAAAACGTACAAACCTTGGCTTATGCTTTGCCGATTTAATTATAAAGAGATTTTCGCAGTATCTACAAACTTGTCTGGAAAAAATTACATGACGTAAACCCATCTTTTCTAAATCTTCCAAATAGTGGAAAGCACCCTTAAAACAAATTAAAAATAAAGTTTAAGCTTTGGCGTTTTTACTTTTGTTTTACACCAAACAGGAAGATCGAGAAAAATGTTGATATATAAAAGAGAAAAAATGTTCTAAGTGTGACCCAATGTCTAGATACCGCTTCAGTATTATTAGCCAGTAGAGAGCGAACAATAATGTGACCTCTACAATTGTTGTTGTAGAAAGCAAATCCAAGCATGCCGCGTTGACTGAATTTACTCTTTGGGCAAGATTGATATGGCAAAAACATAGTGACTTAGGTCCTAATGGATTTGGGTTTGATCTACCTTAACCAAAATCAGACCTCCAAAGAACTGTATTGTAATGCAAACTAACATTGGAAGATGAATACTATACAATATAGCATAATAGGACCTGCAAAAAGAAGTAAAAATTTATGATGTCTAAATTTCAAACTGTTTATAATTATTTTGCTGGACAGGAATTTATGAAGAAACTCCACATGTCAGATTTTGACAAAAGCACGACCTGTATCGAGGAAAATGGCTGTAGCGCAGCGGCCACGGTTGAAGACCACGATATTGAGGTAAAGTAGAAAATCCACAAATTGAATTGGCAGGAGTAATTAGACGTTTCCTAGACATTCTTTTAGTTTTTTAGCAAATATCGTTTAAACACTTTAACTAGGACATCGAGAAGAGCTAACAGGGCAATAGGACTTGGCTATTAGGATCCTTCTAATTTGATTTCAGAAATAACTTGACTGTTGTGGTCCAGGCGAATTTCAGGTTTGAATAAATAATGCGTAAGCTCACTGTGTCTTACGATGGAGCTGAAGGTAGGTAGTAGAGGACGATCTGCATTGATGGGTCGTAGACGTCGACGGTTTTCTGGATACTATATGTGAGACCATACGGTATCAATTCAGGAAGGTAAGTGGCGACCAAGGGTAGATGATTTCTATTAATAGGAGTAAGGGTCAGAAGAGAAACTTGTCAAAAAAGTCTGTAATTATAATCTTTGGAAAAAAATAAGTTGAAAGAATCGGTAGCGTTTCAAAGTTGTAGTCGCCGAGGAATTACGGTTCTCCAGTAAGAAGCCGACACTAACTTAAAATTTTTTTGGTAACGGTTGGTCGGGTGGGATATATAGGGAAAAGACTCGAACTAACTCGTGGAGAACATTTAAGATGGTAAGGCAGCAGTGCAGATCGAAATGCTGTGAAATGGATGGTCACAGTCACTAGACTAGGGTATTCTAGGGGATTGTAGTTAAAAGTATCATCTATGACGGAATGTCAAGTTGACATATCATAAATTAGTATTACATTGGGACGGCTACCGGCTGGTAAGTTAGACCTTGGTGGTGTTTGAAGATGGCACATCTTTTTCAGGACCACATCACACCACTTGTGGGATGGTGACGGGAAAATTGGTTTTGGTAATCATTAGACCTGCGCTTTCCGGGAAGTGTTCAGTTAGCTCATATAGTCTACAAGAAATTGCCACCTACCCACCACGGGACAGAAAAGATATTACAGACGGGTGCCAACCAGCACTACAAAGCGGGAGTAACTACTTCTGAAGTTAGTTCTATCCTTAGGTTAACACATGTTTTCTCTAAAATCGTTTTTGCCGAAAAAAACATTTTTCTGTTTATGGCCATTTATATATACGTTCCTGTTCATTCTAACTCATTTCGTACCTCACGTGAATCATTCACATGACGTATTAGAAAATCTTGTGTCATTTTTATAAATGAGCATGAAATTTACCAAGCAAGCCACCACATACGAGGTTGTCCGTAATTTACGATCTTTGAGCTCGCTGACAGTCCGTGAAGTACAGGGTAGGCCGGGTCCGCATGATTGGTTTAAAAAATCAGAATTGTCAAATTTTAAAGAAATTAACCAACCAAGCGGTCCCAGTGTACCTTAAAGTTAGGTAATGGGCTGATTCTGTAAGACTCAAGAAGTCAAGACATCGATACAACTACAGATCTTGGAGGATGGCACCTTACCTTCATGGTCGGTGGAGATATTGTCAAGGTATTGGAGAAGGCCAGGTAGATGGTCTACTACTACTGTCGTAAGCCCCCAATGGATCAAATTTTATTCATACAGAAAAGCAATGTTTAACACAAGTAGCAATGTAGCAAAATCATATCTCAATAAGAAAAAACAGAAAATTAGTCGTTTTGAAGATAATTTTCCCGGAAGTAAATGAGCCTAGCTTAGGTGAAAATGTAAAAAGACATAAGGCAAACATAACGAAAGATGTAAACGATTACTTTGAGTAGTTAGAACAAACTTTGATATCGGATTGTCAATTATGATGAAACTAATTTCACTAATGATCCTGGTTCTACTAAGGTAATTATTCGCAGAGGTTTCAAACATGCCGACAGGATTCTTGATACTTATCTGTTCTTTACATTTCTTGTATATTATGTTCTGACCAATCTGTAGTTATTGCATGTTTTGGGGTTGGTCTTTTTAGGTAAGGGAATGGAGATTGATTCAAGCTATTTCTCTGGAATTCTGCCTATATTGGTAAATCTTACTATATTACTATCATCTAGGGTTTTTATTAATTTGAATGGAATTTTATTTGGGCCTGGGAGTTTTCTTGCTTTTGCGTTCCTTATAACATGCTGTACTTCTTTTAAGTATTGTCTTTATTTCTCGCTGTTTGTTCATTTTTTCTTTCGTCATCAAACAATTGTTACGATTCACAGATTTCTTTTATCTTATCCTCATCTGTTTGTATTTTTCCTTTGCCATTTGTAGTGATGAATGGTATTTTTCTTCTATTGTTGCCTGTTAACTCTTAGTTTTTTGTGTGAATCGTGTTTGTTGTTGAATTTTTCTAGCCTTTCATCTTTTCTTTGCTTTGTATTCTATTTTGCATTGTTTGATTTACTTTCATGATTAATGCTTATTCTGCATAGCCGATTAAATCAGAATGTGATTGTCCCCTATGGATTTTTGATATAGAGGGAAGATTTGATAATGTCAAAACAGCTGTGATTTGCCAAGGTTCGCAGATCAAAGAAGTAATGCCCAAATAGATCAGCTGGATAAGGTAAGCGCAACTCAGTGGTCTGGTGACTCAGTTGCCCAAAGACTAACTAAGATTCAACACTTCGCCTCTTTAGGCATAATCAGAGCTGTGAGGACGAAACCCATAGCTGCTATAGAGGTTTTGCTAAGACTTTCTGATCTTTCTACTTGGATAAGAAAGAATGAGAAATGCAGTGCTTTTATTCAAAAGTTTGAGTAGGGTGGACACAATAAAATAGATTTAAAAAATCTGGACATAGCAAGGTCCATGGTAACCAAAAAGTTGGGTTAGATGTCCTGACAGGTTGTGACACTTTGAAAAAATACTTGTAATTAATACGTAGGTGTGGAGGAAGATCTAACAATGCTCTAAAAGTGGTACTGGTGAAGAGACGTTTTTCCACTTGAGGTTTAAAACTGGAAGAATTGAGAAGTCTTGCCTGGGCCGGCAATTTTTGTTTTATAAAAGTCAAGGGGGGCAAGATGCAATACAAAAAATATTAAGACTATTAAATTTGAGCTTAAAAGATAGAGAAGAAAAGATCTGAAACAAATCGTGCTTGTTATAAACACAAATATTAATGGGGACAGTATTTCAATAGAAACAGACACAAAGCTATTTTGGTTGCATGAAGATAAAGCGCAAAGAATAACAAGAAAGAAGTCTTGGGATTTCTTAAAAGGTTAAAATGTTTATCACATACTTAGATAAGTGCCACTGCAATGAAAACATAATTCTGAATGATAACAAAGCACGAGGTGTACCAGTGAGTGATTTTTTCTTTCAAATGCAGAGTTTTAAGATTCGTATCAATAGCCTAAGGTTTTGCGATACCAACAAGTTAAAATATTTTCAAAGAAAAGGCACTCAGTTAAATAATTAATTACTACATAGTACAGAAAACTCTTGATCTTTGCAATCGTCTGCATTTTTTATTTACATTCATGCAAGCTTTACTCAGTAGAAATATTGTTTTAAATTTACTATTCCTTTGCTGTTTTTATCTTTGGGGTGTGTGATTTTTTATGTTCTTGTTTGTGCACATGCGTCTGTTTAAAATAATTCATCTGACCTCAATTCAATTAATGTTTTAAGTAATGTTTGCGAAAGTGGTTTATCTGGTAATATTTCTCTGCGTATCTGTAGATGCTCTAATTGGTACATAGGATTTGATTTGCTATATAACTAATTTAAATTTAAAATTACAAATTGTCCTTGTTAAAGTTTTGAGAATCAATAGAGCACTGCATATTTTTTTGTGTTTTACTTTTTCTAGCTGCAATAGGACGAGCTAATTTGGTTTGAGTCTATCAAGGTATACGTTGAATGCATAAAGATTTGAAAACTGAAACTTCTTTTTACGTTAAGGAAAATTCCAAACCTGGATGACTTTACATAAACAAAGATGAAGGGACTTATGGTAAGTAATAGTGACGTCTTTTATGATATTGTCAGAAGGATTATCATAGAATTGGAAAAGCAATTGCTTTTCATTCCTTTTCCTAGTTGGATTTTCTTTGCCATACTATGATGAAGGCAGAATATTGTAATCAGTACCTTGAACGCAAACAAAGGCTTAAAACCCCTTGCAAGCCATCTTCTTTTCACTCAGCTATTTGGCGGGCATATTTGAAATGACAAATGGATTTTTTTTGCAAAAGAAGTAATGATTCAAAATGACTATTAAAAGAATTTGCCGTTCGTTGCTTACACTGTTGTTTTGTTGCCAAATCGGCATTTTTAATCTATAGGTTATATTATCCTAAAACACGTTTACCTCTTCATGGCTTAATTTAACAAAAAATTCGGTTATTGCTGCCGCTACTTTAACTGCGTGTCATCACAATTTTCAGTCTGCTAAATGCATCCACCCTGGCGGTTGTTACAATATCTAATTATTATTATTTTGTTTTTTCGTTAATAAAATAATTATTATTAGTTGCATTTAAAAATTATGTTGGAAAGAAACAAAAGAAAAATCAATTGCAAACGTTGCTTAGAGATTCATCAATAGCTACAACTCGCATGATTTATATGAGCTTCTTATTGATTATTATGCAGTACGTGAACCTGCAGCTATTGCGGTTATATTTGCATTTAATAATAATTTTGACAAGAAACAAAAGAAAACACAATTAGACCAATTACCACTGCGCCTGTAAATTGCCTGTATTTCTTGGGGGAAAAGGTAGGTACAACACCCCAATTTTAATGGTTCTTTGTTAGTTTATACGGGGGCGTTTCAGGGTGTTCCGTTTACGTCTACACTTGATGAATTGAAAAATATTAAAACTATCAAGCTGAAATTTGGTATTCCGGTATATTTAGATTTCCAGATAGCAAAACGAAAATTAGAACATTTTTAATAGTATTTTTTTTTATTAGAAATTCTACAGAATATTAATCAGAGTAATAAAAAGTGGGGATTCCATTTAACAAATGAAAATCGACAACAGGTTACTCTAAAAATGTTCTAATTTCTGTCTTGCAATCTAGAGGTCAAAATATGCTAAAATGCCAGATTTCAATCTGATAGCTTTAATAAGTATTTCCCGAATAATCGCATGTAGACTGTTAAACGGGACACACTGTATAATAATACTGAATATTGATATTTATAATAAAAATATTATTTCCACATAGAATTTTATTAGGTAGAATTGAGAATATGAAGAATAATCTAGTAAATTGTCATTTAATGTAAGTAATCTGTGCTTTATGGCCTCACAACGCTGCCCTGAGACGCTTTATTTCAAATGTGTTACTTTTAAAGATATGCCAACTGTTAAGAATAATACGAGTTGACTGCAGTAGTAGTAGCAAAATTTTCTTTAAAAAATAACAAATACACTTCTTGCACGTAATGTGTATGTTTAACAAGTTTTATATCTTGTATTAAATCATTTTAAAACGTGTTAGAAGCAGCCTTTGCACGCAATTCTCACGATATTTCTAGAAAACTAATTAAGAATTTTTTTCAATGTGGCAAAATTAATATTTTGTTATTTTTTCAAGCTTTTATTTGCTTATATTACTAATTCTGATAAAATTCTCGTTTTCCCAAGGGGTACCAATAAGAACATCTTGTAGTTACTTTCTTGTTGTTTTTATTGTTTAAACGTCAACAAGTCTACGAGCGTTGCTATAACAAATAGTGGCATTCTTGCCAATTAATACATTTCATGTCGATAGAAAAACATTTTGCATAGCTTATTAGAGTTGCCAGGTGGCTACCTCAGCGCATACCTAACAATATTCTGGAGAGAATTTACAATAGACCATATATTCTCATGTGTAAACAGGTCTTTAAAAGCATCTACGAGTATGATTTTTTTTGACAGAAATTTGATGTTATCAATGACTGGAAGTTGGGCCAGTTTTTACAACGCATGGATGCAGAATCCGTGTGTCCAGTCGATAGGCTTCTTATTGCAGTATTTACAAACACGAGTTGCTTTTCAGGTTATATCTGATGAACTACAATACAGGACCAGTAAGAACGACGTGTAGCGTTAAATGGATTGCCAATTAACTAACTAACCAAGTGCACAATGCTCTCCTGCAGAGGATCATTTTAAATAATTTATAAGCCACAAGTACACGGTACCTTTTCCTCGGCTAGAGTAATCATACGCTTGGGTTTAACTGAAGAGTAAAACGTAACAAAGATTGTTAACTAGAAAAAAATAAAACAACTTCATCTATAAAATTAATTGTTAGTCACAACTGTTAATTATCTGATGTTACTGCTTTTGTAGTACAGACATATTACGTTTTAATAACACATTTCCTATTATTCAATCTTAATTTTTTTTATTTCCGTTTTATGATAATTCTTGCGGTCTTTCCAGCAACTACCGTATGGTGCTAAAACTATTTGATCTTGTGTTATGATTTTATGAAGTCACCATAGGTATCTCATATACAGAGTGTCTCAACCATCTGTAATCTGAATTTTTTAAATTAAACTTAATTAGTGTATTTACCGTTAAATGAAGGGAGATCGATAGACGGCAATTTAAAATAAAATCTCCATTAGACTAGATAGAAAGTTTTTTTCTCTGTAATATTATTACAAGAAAAATTTCCATATCTTCCAGCTAGAAGGGCTTTATAGAAGTTTCTTACAAGCACATTTTTTAATCGACTATAATAAAAAAAAGAAGATTATCACACTTTTATGGGCCTATATAGGTTATAGGCTGTCTAAGCGGCCAGTGGTAGCTTGTGACTTTTTGAAAAGTACTGGACGAATTTTGCGATGCGGTTTTCATTAGCGTATAGTGTCTTTCTTATTTAATGAGGGTCATCACTCGTTACATAAAATTTCTTAGTCCGGATGTGTAATTTATCTCTCTTCAGAGTTTCGTCTGTATTACATTCCCTATTTTGTTAGAAAACTCTCTTATAGAGTTGGTTATTAGTTTGTTTATCAGAATAGGGCATTCCTTTTATAACTTCGTTTAGTTTTCCTTCTTATATTCCAGAAGTGCGTACCATTTCTTTTCCTCTTGTATATCTTGCATTTGGTGTTTAAAATTCGACTGAGCACAGTCTTTCAAGGTTCCGCTGCCAAAATTCTGTGCTACAAACAAGTCGTCGCTTATTTACCCAGGTTGACAGCCTCATCCTCTTATGAAGGGTGTGGGGAAGTGCTCATTAGTATTTTATCTTTATTTAATTTCTTTACCTTTACTCACCCTGTATGTCGTAGTGGTTCCCTACCGGCCAGCCAGTTAAGAAATTTTCTTGTTGGGAATTTTTTGTCATCAGAGTTGAAATCAGATTTTTTAAAATCACATTTCTTATGTCTATAATTTAGGGGGGAGGGGCAAATTTAACGGTTCTTGTTGTTGAACTCGGTTGTCGCTTCTGAACTCTTGAACGAAGTGGAGAAACCTCACAGGCGAGGTGCAGGCCAATTATTAATTTAATTGCTCGGTAACTAAACGATGAAAGAGTAGTCTACCGCTTCATGTCGGGATATCAACCCCTCATTCCTTTCAGGGACAAAGTTTTGGTTACAAGCCTGTAGACTAGATGAACGAATTCAGTGACGGCTGGTGACTTTTCTTGCTAGTGGGCTCAAGCGAAAAGTATTGAATCAATTTTGATGTGGTTTTTAGTTGCGTATGGCTTATGACTTTGTTTGTGACTTTCTTTTGCTGGTAGGCACAAGTGAAATGCACTGGACTAATTTCGATGCAGTCTTAATTAGGCTATAGTTTATATGAACGACAGCAACAGTTGCCGACTTTTTTTTGTTATGAAAAGTACTGTATCGATTGTGATGTAGTTCTCACTAGCGTAAATGATATAACCGTGGGAAGGTTATATGCACAACTGGTGACTTTTTTGTTGATGGGCTTCGTGAAAAGTATTGAACTGATTTTGTTGCGGTTTTCATTTACGTATAAGTTGTAAGTTTGGGAAGGTTAGAGGTGTATGAACAGTTAGGCCTGTACGGACCGGGTTTTCTAGTTGGGCATTTCGTTTAAAAATTTCTTGGGCTTTTCGAGCCTACGTCCGATCAACCGGGTCGTTCTGGTTTCTCAAGCCGTTCGGTCTTATCGGCTTTTTTAGACTTATGGGCTTTTCGGGCTTCTCGAGTCTATCGGGTTGTCTGGATCACTAGGACCTTTTGGATTTCTCGGCCCTGCGGGCTTCTCTGTCGGGTCGTTCGTACCGTTCGGGCCTTTTAGGCTGTTCGGGCCTGTTTGGCCCATCAAGCAGTTGCTGGGTTTTTTTCGGACCGCATCAAGTTTGTCCCCAGTCGGGTCAGGCTTGGAAATTTCATTGTCGGTTAGGGTGTGAGCTGGGAAGAGTACAAGCTATAAGAGCAGTGACGGCTGGTGTTTTGTTAGTTTAGAAGTATATGTACATATCTACCTAATTATTTAGATGTAATGATTTTATACTAAAAATGTTTTTGTTGCATCAAATATGCAGTGATAATCAAAAAATGCTCATACACCGTGTTCGTTTTAACATTTGCTATAGGGAATTAGTATGGGAAATCTGAAATATGCCAAATAGTTCGTTCTCGAATAAAAGTCAGTGAAATTAATAGTTGCAATCAATAGATAAGATATTCTAACGAACTGTCCAAAAATATTACCCTTAATATTGTACTAACATTGTAAAAATTGGTTTTTGTTGTATGCAGTTTTCATTTCTAATTTATTATTTTTTGTACGTTTTTCGAATACAAGAATAATAACAAATTATTTAAATTGTTATTAAATTAAAGATTAATGACAAATAAAATTTAAAAAAAATCTTGCTTGTAACGGGGTTCGATCTTACATTCGAAGAGCCCGTGCGGTTTAGCAAGCAGTAAAAACCATTGAACCACGGAGGCCCGTCGCGTCGACTTTTTAGTTTTTGGCTTTTAAACTAATGTTTTGCAAGTAATTAATGAATTTATAATTTATGAAGAATTGGGATTGTTATTAAGGGTAATATTTTTGAACAGTACGTTAGAATTTCTTATCTATCGATTGCAACTATCAATTTTACCGACTTTTATTCGAGAACAAACTATTTGGCATATTTGAGATTTCCCATACTAATTTCCTATAGCAAATGTTAAAACGAACACGGTGTATGAGCATTTCTTGATTATCAGGAAGTGGGTGTTCTACTATGATTGTTGCAGTAATTAAATATAATTTAAAATGTATTTTCCTTCTCGTGAATTAACGTTTAATAAAAAATTGTTTACTATAAATAGAAAGTCAACATGTTTAATGTTTATGGTGTAATACATTTAGAAATTTTTCTTGTGTTCTTTTCTGCAGCGAAAAGATAGATTCAAAATGATCCAAAGGTTAATCGTAACAGCAAGTATGGACGTAATAATATTGTTGATTATAGTTATATTTATAGAACGGATTATTTAGACAAATAAAATTTCCACCGGAAATAATGAATAGAAAATGAACATGGAAAAAATGCAAGGTCGGCAATTTTCTTAGTGTTGTTGTTTAGTGACTGATTAGTAGTCTACTGAACGATCTCAAAGGTATAGGAAAATTTTTCAAAATTAATTTTTTTGTATATGAAAAATGTGGTTATTTATTCTTTAGTAAATCAGTTTAAAATAAAAAAAACAATTTGTAAATAATTCTGAAATTATTTCCTATTTAAAAATTTATCTTTTTATAGGATTCGGCATGCTGACAATAAGGTGGATGATCTTGGGACGGATTGCATTAAGAATGCGATAAATAAAGAAGACAAATGGATTTCCGTATATAATAATAGACAGGGACTTCCTATAGAAAAGTATAAAAATACTAAAAAGTATTTTCCAAGTAAGATATTTGAGGATATCGATAAGAGGTTCTCTACAAATTTGAATGATGCAGAGCATAGATTCACAGGTGGAAGAAATGGTGTTGGAGCTAAACTCTGCAATCTCTTCAGTGTAAGGCTTGAGGTTGAAACGGCAACAAAAGGTTTGAAATTCAGACAAATCTGGGAAAATAATATGACAAGAGCAAGCAAACCGGAAATTGTATACTATTCCGGAGAAGATTTTACTCGAGTCACTTTTTGGCCAGATTTTAACAGGTTTAAATACCTAGGTCAAGGCACACCGCTGTCGGATTTTTATAAGCTGTTTCGTTAAGAATCCACAATTTGACACTCAGAAGAAAGAAAAATTAACGAATCTTATAAAGGGCTTTCAATCAACATTTAAGTTACCAACTACGTTCAAAGATCAACTTACTGAGTCTCGTCTTATGGAGTACCAGCAACCATCTGCTATGAATGAACAGTGACGATAATTTATTAGACGATGATGATAGCCTTAATTCAGACATTGATTCGGGTAAGTGCATCAGTCGAAATTAAAATTAGGAAAAATACAACGCCCTGTACACATATTAATAGTTTTTAAATTTACTTTTGTTTACTTTCAAACCTACCCGAGTCAAACAAGGTTAACAAGATTTTAACTCCACCATCTCGGAAATTATCAATTAGATTGAATCAAATTTCCATTCATAAAAGCAAGACGTTTGCAAACCAAATAGTTACACTACTGGCCTGCACTTTGACGAGTAACCCCTTATCATGCCACGTTCGTATCGACTCTGTTTTTTCTGGTATATCTCTACAACAAAACGTCTCATTGACAAGGAACTATTTTTGTCATGAATACTACTTGATGACTCGACGTATTAACTATGTATGTTCGTAAGATCTTCGATTTTTTTCGTCTACATATTCTATAAAATTAAACCTTGACTACTTTAAACCATCATGGTTAGCCATAATTGCTTTGTTTACAAAACATCCTGTTTCCTAAAGATCAAGAAATCCAAACCAAAGCGATCTTCTCTAGAGGTCGAGGTCTTGTCTTCTTCCAAATAGTTTTTTATCGATATAAAATGACTATGGGGATTGGAATAGATTAAGTTACCTACATAGTTATCGCGCCTAAAGAGAAAAATTAGTTTTGACTGCCTTCCATAATATTAGAAATTTCTTCAGCAGGAAGCAGGTTTTTTGTCTAAAATATTGCTTTCCTATCTAACTCTTTAAAATGAATCAGAATCAAATAAACGGTTTATGTATTGTTTTACAGAACAAGAGCATATTTCCGAAACCGACGAAAATAAGGAAGACGTTCTATCTGAAGATGTTTCCAATTTTAGCTCTGGCGATGAAGATCCTCCTTTGGTAAATTCTACACAAGAAGAAACTCAGCCTCAGTCTTCTAATGACGGGGAAGTGGTTGGTGTGCCTGCTAAATTTGAATTCCCAGTGGATGCTATAAACGCTGTTATTAGTCTAGGAGGAATTCTTGTTGAAAGTAGCAATTTTACTGATTCCTTGCAAGTTCAAACTAAAACTTCAGAGCTTTCAAAAATTATTTTTATGTTTGATGATGATTTTGTATTAAATGCATTGCCATCTCGGTATATTCCAATAATTCCTACAATATTAGTTGATCGAGTTGATAAAGCAGTGGGTGTATTTCCTAAGTATAATCCACGCAATATTATACATAATTTGGAAAGGAAACTGGATGGTAAAGATATTTTGCCTATGACTCCATGGTATAAAGATTTTAAGGGTACCATCGAAGATAATATGGATGGTTATTATATAGTTACCGGTATCTGCTCTGTTATTAAGGATAATAGAATAAAAATTGAACCACCTCTAGGGACAGATGCAGAAAAGTACAAATTGGACATATTAGAAGGTAACATAAACAAAATGAATATCTTTAGACTAAATTTAATTTTTTTTAATGCGCTAATTTATAGATTTCAAAAGACGAAGAAATTCATACTGATACAGGTTTAAAATTTAATATAACTTTTCCACCAGGAAAACTAACTGAATATGAAGAAGAAGAAGGAGGAATAGTTAAACTTTTTAATCTCAAGAAAGGTATACATACCAAACTGATTGCTTTTAATAAGGATGGGAATTTGCACAGGTAATATAAGTGTCTACAAGATTTGTCGCTACAATATCTAACTCTCATTAACTTTGCAGCTACGAATCAGTGACAGACATTCTTGAAGAATTTTACGAGCAAAATTTGGAAACATACAAAAAATGGAAAGATTATTCTGTGAAGTTGTTGAAACATCAAATATAACGTATGAAAGATAGCAATCCATTCAGCACATCTCAAAGCCAAATTGAAAATAAATTAGAAGATCTCGAGAGAAAGACTCCGGCCGATTTGTGGAAAGAAAATCTTGAAAACTTAGCCCAACGTATCGAAGATGACGAGAAACTGAAAGGAAGAAGAGTCAGACGCGTAAGTGACTATAAATTAAAACATACGGTTAACAACAAACGTTTTTGTTTTTAGAATAAATCTGAATCTTCTACCAGCGGCCAGGGTGTAAAAAGAAGAAGAACTTAGAATTATTCTTTTGTGAAAGCATTTTTTGTGAATTTTAGCATAATAGTTATAGTTCCAAGCATCAATTAATCGCGCAAATTAAAAACTGTCAAGTGATTGTAAGTTTTATTATTTGTAAAAGTACGGTACTACCCATCAGTGCTTTTGCAACATACTGTATATACCTGCTTGCTAAACCAATCTAAGTAAAAGCAGTTTCTCCACTGGCAGTATCAGCTCCTGAGGACGCAGAGGCAACCACGATAAGGGTACACTCTTACTACGAGCGCAACGGTTTATCGAGAAACGTCTTAGTTTTTTGATAGAACTGTTGGCTTTCAAACAAGAGAAATAAAGTTTTTGGGAATAAGTGATTTCTAAGGTAATCTCGGTTAGAATGAAATGGAACAATTGAATTATCCCAAACATTAAGATTTCTGCTTGGCGTAGAATCGAGTCTAGTGGTAGATCGAAAACAATGACGAGAAGGATAATAAACTTTATGGTAGCGACTAAAAAGGTATTGTCTGATGACTAGTGTCTATCGGGGATGTACTGACCTAGTTGTGAACTTACCTGGAAAAATAACATCGATTTGACTAGAGCATTCTCTTTTTCTTTTGATAAAGCGACTCTACGTGTTTGGAGAGTCATCTCCAAATAGTTCATGATGGGACGAGTAAACGTACTCTGAAGGCAATTCGAAGTATCAATACTTATTGAACAAAAGGAAGTTTTTTTGTGTTCAGTCGTTAATTCTTGAAGAGGCTTTTCTTGCTGAATCTTGTCAAGATTGGGTTTGATCTTCCACCGCTGAAACCACAATGTCCAGAACCATCCTAAGTCATCATCATCCATGTCTTGACCTCATTTTCCTTCAAGTACCCAAACTGGTTTTTGAGTATACTGAGCTAAATGGTATTGAGCTCAAGTTTGACAAGAATACAAAAACAGTTTCAGTAGCGGAATTTTTGCAAATTTCAAAAAAGATTTTATTAAATTTATCAGCTGCACGCATTTTTAATGCTAATGAGTCAGGGCTTCCCAACAAAGTTACTTGAAATATGCAATAACAATAGAAAGAACAACGTAGAGTGGTCAAGTATTATCTGTTAAAAAGGGTCTAAACACCACTATTGTATTTGCAATAAATGCTGTGGTTTCTTATGTTGCCCAATCATCAGGTTGAATGATAGCTGACAATTTTCTTTTCGCTAAACAAAACCATGATTCACACAGGATCCAGATATTGGAAGTGTCTTTTTCTGGCCCATTTAAAATGTTTTATGGCCAGATACTGATTTACATTTAGATAGTCTGATCTTCCAATACGAATGGTTGTAGAAACATATCACAATCTACATATAATCAGCTAATGCCAAAAGAAGTTTTTGAAGGGAAATAAGAAAAAGATCGAAAGAGAAAGTGAAACAAGGGATACTACATACAATTTCAATGCGATTTATATCAATAGTCATCTCACCCCAATAGATTTTCATCATCTTACCTGTAAGTTGTGTTACCTTAAAGCACCTTTACTGGTTTATTTCAATTTGTACTGTTTATGTTTTAAGTATCTGTTTTCTACTCAAAATTTGCATTTTTCTTTGTCATTGTCATCTTATCTCGCTTTTTCCTACAGGTATCATGAACAGCTAAAAGTAAATACTTGTGATAAAGGGGCATTTTTGATGTTGCTCCTTGCTCGAAGTCTGCATTTAATTTTCCAGTTTTCCAGTTCAATTACGCCATTCTTCCTTTATTTACTACTACACAGTCTCACCATACCGCATACAGAATCGTACTGCAGCTGTAAATTTTAGAGAAATTTTTTGATTTGACACTAACAAGATTCATGGAGAACTGTTTGTGCCTTCATACCGTATTCTTAAACAAAACATAGTAAAGTCAATCAAGTTGCCATGCACTTTTCATAAAAACCTGGTAGCGTGCACACACGCAGTCAACCCAATTGAATTTTGTTATAGCACTACAGTCGTTTATTGCTTCAAAGCTGATAACATAACCGAGTATCATATTATATTTAATATATAAACTGTGAGTAAAAATAGTCAAAACTACATCAGCTTTTTGGTTTAACAATCAAGGAGCTTCGTACACTAGCTTTCCAGCTAGGTAGCAGAACGGAACAACCTTCTTCAACTATTCAAAGATAAAGCTGCAGGGCTGGATTGGGTGCAAGGTTTTTTCACTTGCCATCCAGTTTTAAGTCTGGGGCAACAAATGCAGCTAGTGCGATGGGCTTTAATGAAGTTACCGTTCAAAAGTTTTATGACCTTTTGGTTAACGTGGTCAATACTCACCACCTAGCTGCTGACAGAATTTACAATTGTGACTAGACAGGTGTGTTAGTAAATGCAAAAGTATTTTCCAAGATAATAGCAAAAACTGGACGAAGACAAGTAGAAGCATTGCCATCGGGAGAGCGAGGGGAAACCGTAACTGTCGAAATCTGTTTCTCAGCAGCTAAGAATTATGTTCCACCAATGTTAAGCGTATGAAACAAGAATTCGAAACAGGTTACTCACCTGGTGCATTTTTAATAGTGCATGAAACAGGCTGAATGATCAAGGAGCTTTCCGTCAGTGGTTTTTAAAATTATTTCTTTCATAGGAGCAACAAATGAGAGACCTGTTTTATTGTTGCTTGGTGATCAGATAAGCCACACAAAAGATTTAGCTTTGGTTTGTGGCAATAAAGTCATTCTATTGTGTTTCCCACCTTATTGTTCACACAAACGTCAGCCTTTAGATGTGAGTTTTATGAAGCCCCTGACCAAATATTATGAAGACGAGAGGCTGTGAAATAATCCTGGAAAAGTTGTGACTATGTTCCAGATCGCCATGTTATTTGGAAACGCTTATATGCTTGCTTCCACAAGGCTGACGGCTGTTAATGGATAAGAACGTTTCCACAGAGGCAGATTTTTTTACCTTTTGCTACTACTGAAATTGCCCTTCCTCCTACATCAGGAATGGGTGTGGTCTCTAGATGAACAAACATCTTCTAAGTCTGAGCTGCAAAAACTTTGCCACTCACTCAGCTGTTGATACCCCATCAAGCCCCCCACTTGTTTCAATACCAGCAGCTGCCATTGCCAGTTGCAGTTCATTTAAAACTTTTAGTCCAGAAAATATATTGCCAGTCCCCAAAGTTGCCCAGAACAATTAACGGGCTCCACAAAAGAGATGGAAAACTGCTATATTGAGACCCTTTTCATACAAACAAGAGGTAGCAGCTACTGGCAAGAACAAGATTAAACAACCTGTGAAAATGTGCTTCTCCTCAACCTTAAGCTACCATCAATACCTCGTGCTAAACGGATCAAGAAAGCTTTCTCACAACCTTCATTATCTAGTGAAAGTGACAAGCCTGTAGAGGAAGACGAATGTCTGTACTGCCAGGATTATTCAGAAGAAGGCTGGATTAGGTATTTACATTTGTTTATGAAAATTAACAAATAAACTTTCAACTTAGTGACTGCTAAGTCATTTTTGAAGAAATTCATTTTTTTCTTTCGTTTGAGGAATACTGTAATCTTTCTAAGGTTAAACAAATTTGTTGAGTGGGTGTCCCGTCTTGTCCCACCCACAGGGCAAGACGGAGCAAAATTCTATTTTGACTTTCAAATTTAGTGTAATCAAGTATTTTCACATATCACAAAAAAAGCAATGTCTATTCAGAACAACAAAAAGCAATCGCGAAGGGAACACGAGAATGCAAAGATCACTTACTGCTCAGTTAGACAATAGCAGAAGACTGTAAAGTAAAGACATTAACAAGCAATTATACTGCAATCCATACGTAATTGAAGCGAATAAGTGAGGTTATTCATTACTACAAACCGTTTCATTTCAGTATCACAAATAACAGTACTATAAAATGTCAGAAATGATTTTGTTTGAAATAGTTCTACCGAAAAACAATTGAAAATCGGTCAAACTGTTCATGTATTGAGATTTATACCCCGCTCAGCTGCTTGAAAGAGTTAGTAGATACGACTCAAAGACGAAGCGGTTCGGACAATTTCCAGGATATTTGCGAATTTTGGAATTTCGCACCAAATCGGACGTGCACGGCAACCGTGTTTTGTTTTAATGCGGCAATTTATTTTTTTGAAAAGGCGCCTTGGTGCATCCTAAGCAAGCATGTCGAATTTCGTTCTCGTAGCTCTTCTATATTTTGCAAAATCCTTATTTTGCATTAGCTAGGCTATGCATCGCTCTGCCTCGTCTGCAAACATTTTTTAATCCTAATGATATGATCCACTATCTTTAGAATTTTAGAATTCTTTTATTACCGAGTACTTTTTGATCACAGTAATTAGTAATGAGTAATTACAGTAATTTTTGCAGCTCTGCTTATTAGTTTTCACCCAACACAATGCTTCGTTTCTACAAGCCTTACGCGTTAGGATTAGCTCTGTCGTTAGACATATCGTTTTTCAGAAGTCAAAAAAAAGTTAGTCAGTGAGTGGAGAAACCAGCATGTGCTGAATTTTAAGTCAGACAAGTTCTACATGGTTTTGCCCAAAATCTTAGTGTTTTAGAACACATAAAAGGCTTTATTATTAAAATGTTTCAACCATAGATTGATCGACTTTTCTGCGCAGTTTAGATTCTTACGCTGTAAGGGATTTTCAATATCAATTTTGTCAGATTAACTTTTATTTGGGCGATTCTTTTTTAGGCCTGTTCTGCTTTTTCTGTCAATTATTTTTTTTCAAACTAGCAGCGGCTAGTAGCAGTATAAGGTTAACGAGATCACTGTAGAATTTGTAAATAGATCTGTGAAAAGTTGAAATATCAGAATGTTACTAAATACAGAAACGGAACAAATAGACAAGAAATTTTCCAAAGAGACGCACTGTTTTCATTAACAACGGTATATCGGCTACATAGGTAGAAGAAGCAAAAATAAATCATCTACTTTAAACCAAACCCCGTTTGGCAAAAAATGTTCGTTGAAGCAAGAGTAACTGTAAGAGTACGAATAAGTATTCTTAATGGAAACTTCGGCACGAATGGCATACTTGTTATAGTACTTGTATATAAAGAGAGTTTTTATTTTTTCTTGCAACACAACTCTCAGCGGCACGGAATTCTCTAGTGTGTTAAGTAGTTTATAATCTTCAATGTCTAAAACCCCTCAGAATTCAGTTTAATAGCTACGCAGTCATTGATAGAGCCTTGATTAATATTATTTTTTAAACTTTAATTGGTAGAGTGTGTATACACTTATTTTGATCAAATATGTATAAACAAGAATTGCAATGAAAGTGGTAAGTACATTAGTTTTTTAACTTTTTTCTGTAGTAGTAAGACAGTCCACTTAAACTATAGATTTTCAAACACTTGTAGAGTTACCTATAACGAGATTCAGGCTTTATGTGCCACTCTTTTATGGAACACCCGGTGTAGTCAAGAATAATTCTAGAAAGTACAGACAATTGTTCGAGAACTTTTTCCATTAACATTTTTTGTCTATAAACAATGACGCTATCCTTCAATCACAGAACGTTGAGACACCCTGTATATGTTAAAATGCAAAATATTTTGTTTATTTTCTTGCAAATTATGATGTTTGGTATAATTATTCTTATTGTAGACTAAGTGTAAACATTTTATCTCAAATAAATGATGAATAATAATTTTTAATACGTACTTCAGAAATATAAACATTCCGAGTTCTTTGAAAAATTAATCTTAGAACGATCTTGATATTTGAATTCAGCGCTTGGTTTTTGTTTACGTGTATATCTAGCAAACCTGCCATTGACATTCGTCTCCTTCTAGTGTAACTTAATCATTCTTTTAAGAATGTTCGTGAGAGCGGGTTGTTATGTAATATATGTATTTGCATTTGTCTTAGCTTTTGGTATGTATTTAATTAAGAACCGCTTAAGTAAAGCATTTATTAATTGGCATTCAATAAAATATAATATTTGACTTATCCATTTATTTATTTATTTACCATTACACAATAAATACGATTACAGTTATAGTTACATGATTACAAAGTATAATTTACTTGTGTGTAGTACGCATTAAAGTTAATTACTCATTAGCGAAACCTTTAAGATTCACCTATTCAACTTTCTATTTCGGTATAATATACAAATTCACAACTGGTTTTTTCCGTTATTTTATTCAGATGAAGGTGATAGATGTGTAACTCCTAATGGAGAAGTGGCTAAATGCACTTCGCTTATAAATTGTAATATAATTGGAGATGCCTTAAGAAACAAGACTGAAGGAGCTGCGGATTTTGCCAGAAAATCACAATGTGGAAAGATTGGAAAAGCACCTTTAGTCTGCTGTGGAACATCAGCAAAACTAACTTTTATTGGTAAAAAAAACAAAAAAATTATTATTTAAAAAAACTTCTAAAAAATTAATTTTTAGCTCCAAAACCACCTTGTACAACCCCAAATGGTGAAGCGGCTAGTTGTATTCCAATCTCATCATGTAAAGCAATCATGGACGCAATAAATACGCAAAATAAGGACGCGATAGAGTTTTCTAAAAAATCACAATGTGGATTTGACAAAGAACAGCTAGTTTGTTGTGGTTCAGAAGCTTATCCTCTCCGAACAAATTTGCTTCCAAACAGAACCGTTTGCGGAGAACAAAAAGGTGATGTTCGTATCCATGGAGGTGAAGTAACCCAAATCTGGGAGTTTCCTTGGATGGTGCTCTTGGGATATAGAAACAATGATGGTACAGATGGTGGATTTAGATGTGGCGGTAGCGTTATAAATAACAGATACATCCTAACAGCTGCACATTGTGTTTCACTTCGTGCCCGCTTAAATATTCGCGTGTAAGATACTTCTTAACTTAAAAAAAAAAATTTATTTTTATCGTCTCTTTTATAGCGATAGAGTTCGCTTAGGGGAATGGAGAATATCAACTGCAGAAGACTGTGACGAAGGAGTATCTGTAAACTGTGCAGATCCAGTTGTTGAAATAAATATTGAGAAGAAAATTGTACATCCAGAGTATAGACGGGTAGAAGGCAAAAATGATATAGCACTTCTACGCCTTGAAAAAAATATCCAGTTCTCTAGTATGTACTCTTTGTTTACAATACTACCTAAACAAAATAATTTTTTCTTTTGCAAAACAGATTATATTCAACCGATATGCTTACCAGTCCGCGAGTCACCAGATTCAAGTCCCAATTCTGAAATGCATGTAGCTGGTTGGGGTGCAACAGAAAATAGTTAAGTTAATCGATTATAAACAATATATTACTATAAAGATTCAATTTACTTTACAGGTTCGTATTCTGATGTGAAACTAAAGCTAAAGCTACGAGTTGTTTCAAGAAGTTACTGCAACGAAAAGTTAAGTGATATTGGTGGTGCAGGTCCCTTACAAATGTGTGCTGGAGGGGAAGGAAAAAAAGATTCTTGCCAAGGAGATTCAGGTGGTCCATTAATGAGGTCATTTAGCGAAAATGAAAACGCAAAACCCAAGTGGTACCAGGAAGGAGTTGTATCAAGAGGGAAGGGATGCGGAATGGTTGGTTTTCCTGGTATTTATACCAGAGTAGCAAGTTATATGGATTGGATAATAGAAAATCTTGAAAGTTCTTAGAGCTAAGTACTAATCCACTTTATGTTACAGCTGGATAATCTGGTAATTGTAAACCAATCATGTATGTACTTGTGTATGAAATAAAACTTTTGATTTGCTAGCTAGAATCTTTGCCTTTTTGATGACTGTAGTAGTTGGTGTAACCTTTTATGTGGTTTTTAAAATTTGATAAAACTCAGAAATAACGCTTCTTTTTTAAACAGGTACAAACTTGAGAACGACAAAATACCTGTCTTTTACTTTTGTGTTTGTGTGCTCATCCCTAAATTCCTCATTAGATACTGAATGATATTTCTGAAGTTTCTAAATTTGATATACTGAACACTGCTGCAAGAATACCTTCAGAATCAAAAATATGCACTATAATCCTTGAAGACTGAAAGTTGTCCAATAGAGTATTACTCTGATAAATTTTCTTTTCCTTTTGTCTGTTTTAGTTGTCATTTCATCTCAACATAGATATTGCTATTGCCAGGTAGGTGAGTAAGGAAAAAAATGTGAACCTCAGAGTTTCAGGCGCTATGGCGTTTTTGGGATTTGGTTTCATTCAATACATTCAAAACTAGGTCTCTAACCGATTTAAGTAATTTGACTGCCAGGGCGCTTTAATCATCCGGGTAGATGCGAGACGATGCCCACAGGGCTATAGAGCTTTGAGTTGCTATGAGTTGAGAATGTGGGAGTAAAACATAAATGCAAAGAAGGCACGTAGTAGAGTCCTAGGAAGTCTATAGTCTGTTATCAGAAAGATCTTTAGTACCAGACTCGAAATGTAGACATATAACTCTAGGACAGCGTTTGGAGTTGTAGATTGGTGGTTCTGCAAAAGATTGTGGCTTTTAATGATCGTTTTGAATTTTATGACCAAGATTACGTAAAACACTTTTTGAGACAATGTGTCTGGAAAAAGGTTAGTCGTTTCTAGTTCACAAAAAAGATCTTTATCAAAATTTAGTTGTTTTTTGCTTTAAAAGGCGAGACACTTACCAAACCCGGATAAACCTTGTCGTGTTAAGGTTTGTTTCACTGTGTTTTTCCAGGAGGTTGTATAACAATTTATTCGTTGTAAATTTTCTGAAATATTTATGTACATATATGCAAAACAGTTTTTTACATCGTTTAATTTTCACATTTCGGCAAACAATATGAATAAGTTGGAATTTTATGGGTTTATGTAAAGGGTTTATATATGTAGCCTTGATGTTGAAAATGAGACCAATTTAAGCTGTACAGCTAGCGTGTGGCATGCTTGAAAAATTTTTCTTGCGTAGTAACACGACTTTGGAGATTTAACTTATTTATAACGAAGCGATAGGTCATGATGATGAGCTGTCTCTAAAACTCGACCTTGTAAACACTATTTTCATATTAATAGTAATAATAACAACAATAATACTCTATTTACTCTAATAATGACAATCTCAAATTCTAGAATACATTTAAAGTGAATAAAGATCATTCTGAGAATATCAGTTTTAACGTTGTGTTTATTTATTTTGACCTTAATTTATAAAAAACGACTTGCAGAGTTAAATTTATTGATTAAGTAAAGTTTTACTTTTTGTTTGCTTGCTTTTTCTCTCTAAAGTAATTAAAAAAGGAGCAAATAATAAAACTTTCATTATATTATATTATACGGAAAATGGTTATGAATTTAATTAATTTCTGTGATTCTAAGAAATAAATAAAAATATAATTAAGCTGATTGGCAGCCTCGGGATGTCCAAACACAATACAGTAGACTGACGTAAACCATCGAAGAAGCCATTACGAAGAAGCAAGGTTGAAACAGGTTGATTCTACATCGAATTTAAATTCATAATAATCAGTAGGATAGTAAACGTAGTTCAGCTTAATGCAAACTTGTAGTTTTGGCAATGTATGTCGTTAAATATGTTCTCTGTTTCATTGCTGTGGTTTTCATACCTGCAGGTAATTCGCTTTTTTGTTTTGTATTAACATATAGATATAAACTAGATTAGTTAATCTAACCTAACTTTTATGTAATTAATTATTACTATTGGGTGTCTTCTAATAATTAGAAAGGCTGCCATTTTATTGTTAATGAAATATAAGCTTGTCGGGCATGTTTGGCTGACAACAACGTTATTGGTGAACAGTGGTTGACCTTTAACTACTGCGGAATTTCCTAATCGTGCGATAAATACGTTTTGCAGTTTTCTAGCAATTTTTGTCAAGGAAAATACAATGAACAAACGCTTAATATTTAAAAATGAGTTTTAATTCAGAGAAAGTTTTTTCATAAAATATTTTGAAATTCCAAGTTTGAAAGTAAAACAAACTTGTTATACGTATGTACGAGGGCCGACCTTAAATTATCTGAAACTAAAAGATCAAAATGGCAATGATATTAAAGTTCATAGATTATTTTTGTTAATTTGTTTGAATTTTAAGGTATAAAATCTATACCAACTTATTTTTGATGGAAAAAGTTGGATATTATTGAATTATGCATTACAAAAAAATTAAAATAAACAACTCGATTGATGGTGTCACTTTGACATTTCAAAGTACAGAGGGACCAACTTCAGAGAAGCTTAAAAAAATATGCGAACTAATTGTAATAACAAATTTACTATTTTATTCTCTTGTTACTTTCTGTTTCTTAGGGTAGTAATAGCCAGAGGGAGCAGAATGCTAATTTGTAGGAGTGACGTACGGGGGAAAGCGTCTGTATTTATGCCGCCACGTATACACTACGACCACTTTGTTATATAACCCGTCGTCAATCTCATATAAATATTTATTATTTAACTATATTGTTCAATTTCAATACACGAACGACACGAACAATATTCCAAATCACTAATAAAATAAATAACAAAATCGTCCCTTTCAAGGCGCTATACTAGCCGTATACGTGCACTAATTCTAGGTAAGTAAATCTTTTCATAGAAACCATATTATCATTTTTTAAAAAGATTTGATGTTATGAATTTGTAACATTAATAAATATCTCACTGTTATTGTTTTACTATTACGCTATTAACTTATAGAAAGCCTGCCGGATGCACTGAAAAAATCGAGCCCCCAGACCAAAACAATTTTGCTTTGAAAATATATTGAAATCAAGGCTATACAGGGTGCCTCCAAAAGATTTAGACATAGCTTAACTGCAGACAGATAAAATAATATCTAGTAGTGATAACTAGTCTTAAATTACAACAAAAAATCCTAAACTAATTACTTAATTTTTACCACACTAAACTTCTGTGATTTTGATATGATTTGATACTGATTTGATGTTTAAAGATAGGTATTCGGCTAACTAGATTATTCCTATCAAAAAAGATTTTATTTTTTTGTAAGCGTTATTAAAAATTAGAATGATACAAAAAATGTTTCTAAAAAAATATCTTTTTGGAAAAAACAATTGAAAGTTCTCAGCCTGGACACTAAAAAGTTATCACCAAATTTGTGTTGTGGCATTTTTGTTTAATACACTTACAACTTACTGAACCATCTAGAAACGTGACTTATAGTCACAAAACATGCCATACCAAAAATTATAAAAATCGGTCATAGCCTACTATTTTTATAGGCAAAATTAATTTTTTCTCAAAAACTTTCGCGCCTTGTACCGACTCAACGAGACGATTTTGGATATAGGTAAGTTGAGTTAAATCTTTTTATTTTTATCTCCGGAGTCTGCAGTTAAGCTATGTCCCAACCTTTTGGGGACACCGTGCATATTAAGAGCATGTTGATTTTTTTCAAAATTGTGGCTTGTTTTGTTTTTATCTAATTTTGTGTCTGAACTATTAAATGTTGTGCCCTGACGTATTTATGGCCGCTCCTCACGAATACTAGATGAAAAACGATCAATCAAGCTCCTAGTAGGGGAGGTTTCACTTGCGTGACGTAGAGAAAGTCGCAACATATAAATAAATGGAAGCGACTCTCATGACGTATCGCTACATATTTGTCAAGTTCGTCGTACCGCGTACAATGTTCGATTCTTACCTCACTCTCGGTAAAACAGTGCAGTGCAATTTTACGCCAAAAGTGTAATGGGAAACTACGAACGTTATCAAAACAAATTGCAACAGTTATGGAATGAATCAAATGGGGAATGAAAACCAGTTGCTCCAGACAGTTCTGACCTGTATCTGAAGATGATGTTTCCTCAAAAGATATTAAATCTCCAGAACATTATGAAGTACCCAACAAACGTAAGAAATACCTCCGTGGAAGTTTCAAATGATCCAGGAGCCTTAACATCAGTGTAAATAAAGTGACGCATGAATTCAAGAGGCCATCTTGTTTTGGATAGATGGAATTTCTTGAAACATGGGAATTTAACGTATTTAGTGAAAACTTCAAAACAGATACTTTTTGCATTTAAATCTTTTTCGCCGCCATCTTGAAATTTGGAACAAGTTTCTTACTTATAATGTTTCTGAGAAAGAGTAAAAATTAATGAATTTTAGCGTTACTTTATATACACGCTGTAAACAAAAATACACCAAAAACTACCTTTTCTACAACTTACGAACTAACAGACTTCTAGAACGAAAGTCACAGCAGGCCCTTTGAAAGCTGTGAAACACTCTACGAATAAAAAAGACACAAGAGTTACTATACAATTATTATACAGTTACAACTGTCAAAAAAAAAGGTTAGAGTTAAACATCGCTAAGGATACGCAAAGTTTTATCTTTTTTTCACATGTGAAAGAATATTTTTGCCCGTGTGAAAAATAGTGATGACGTAATTATGGATTTAAATACATAGAAACAAAAATGACACCTTAGCACACACGTGGGCGAAATCAGTGATTTTTGGGGCATTCAAATCACTTTTTTGCCTTGATCTCATGCGCTACAAAAAAGACTGTGATTTCTCTCACTTAATGCAAAAATACGCATTTTCTACAACTACAAAGATTAGATTTAAACATTGCTGAGGATACACGAAATTTATCTTTTTTTCACACGTGAAAAAAACATTTTGGCCCATGTGAAAAAATAATGATGACGTA
This sequence comes from Ignelater luminosus, assembly GCA_011009095.1. Classification (NCBI taxonomy): domain Eukaryota; kingdom Metazoa; phylum Arthropoda; class Insecta; order Coleoptera; family Elateridae; genus Ignelater; species Ignelater luminosus. The sequence goes on along the minus strand of VTPC01003625.1, from coordinate 28,357 downwards.
ATTATAGATATTAAATTGTTTTGTATAATTTACTTTAAAGGTTGAAGAAAAAATGTTGTTTGCACTTCGTGGGCGAAATCGTTAATTTTTGGCGCATTCGAATAACTTTTTTGCCGCTACCTGACTATTTTACTACAACTGTCAAAAAATGACTAGATTTAAATATCGCTGAGGATACGCGAAGTTCATCTTTTTTTCACATGTGAAAAAAATTATTCAGGCCCATGTGAAAAAATAATTATGACGTAATTAAAAGTAATATTCTTGTAGCATTTTCACAGCACACTTATTTTCTGTAATTTACTTCAAGACATCAATAATAATGTTTGAAGGTTGTAGAAAAAACGTTGTTTGCATTTCGTGGCGAAATCAGTGATTTTTGGCGCATTCGAATGACTTTTTTGCCTCGGCTAAAAGTGGCATTCTCATGCGCTACAAACGAAAACTAACTATTAGGGTGATTATACTACACACAAGATATTTTTCGCAACGTCAAGAACATAGCGTTGCAGCTACCATTGATTCGATAGTTCGGCAATATAATGAAATCGATTCTAGTGATGACAATGATGAAGATATTGCTGACAAAGGTATTTATGAAGAAGTTTCTTAGAATGATCTTACAAGAATATCATTAAAAGAATTTAATTTTGTTGTGCCAAATATAGGAATAAATCCTGAAATTTATGAAAATTATTTCGACAAAGGACCTTACGATTTTTACAACATAGTTTGTACGGATGACCTCATTAGTCATATTCTCAATGAAGTAATAGAACTTCCTAAGTCTTGCCTGCGCACTTGGACTAATATAAATGAAGATGAAATAAATATTTTTCTTGTGATTTTACTATGGGTAGGATTGTGCCCCTTTCGTTCCCTACAACGTTATTGACCAAAAACTCCCCTGTGTCAAAATCAAATAAATACCAAATAGAAACCGTTAAGAATTATTACTCAGAACGGTACATTCTAGTAACAACGAGAATGTCGATGATCAAAACTTGTTTATTGTTTATTTCTTTAAATATATCTATACACATTTGTCTTCTAGTTGTGCATGTTGTGATTAAAACTAATAAAAGCATTTCTGTGTTTTTACATTTTTGTTTGTATTTTTATTTGTTTTCATACATGAAAATGGTTTTAAAGAATTATGAAAACATTTAAAGATAGTTGGATGGTTTTTTCGGCATCGAGTCTTCCCGCGTATTTTATGAAATCCCATTAAAATATAAAGGTTTCAAGATATTACTGCTTTGCCACGATACATAAGAGCAACGTAATGCGAATGGCACAACTGCTATACCACACGGCCTCACCTTGCGGCAGCTAACGTGTTAAGGATTATCTAAATTTTCTATTTCATGTATCTAAGAAAAATTGAAATGAACAAGGCGATCAATAAAATTTTCTCACTTTATCAACTATTCCAATTCTTTATCAAGACTCTTTAAAGTGTGCTATTCAGCAATTCCAAAACCTAGTAAGCGTTTCATTTAAAAATATTTGCGTTTACGTTCCACAACCGAAGCAAAACAAGAGACGAGCATAAAAATTATATTTTTGTGTTTGAAATTGTCGATGACGATACTAATCCTTCCTCCAAATTATAGGAAATATACTGATTTTTGATAAAGTCTGTGGTGTCAAAAGCGACCTTTTTAAATTAGTGTCCAAAAGAAATATTTTTGAGCTTTAGTGCCCAGAACTATTACTTTTGGGCACTTTTGCTTAAAAGGGCCCCGTTTGATACCAAAAACATTTTTTCGGACACTGGTGGCACGGCACGGTCTACAACTTTCGCATTCGTGCAAAAAAACCTGCTGCTCTTTTGGTACTTGTTACGTAATATGCTACTGTCATTTTATGACGTACATAAATGGAAAAGTAATATACAGTGTGTCCGCGGATTGAGTTGACAAGAGGAAAAACTTTTTTATTATTGGTCTTAGGACAAAAAGTCACTTTTGATAAAATTTTCTGCTTGTTTCAAAACCTCCAATAATGGTAATATAATTTTGATGTTACCAACAATAATGAAGAAAACCAATAATAAAAAAGTTTTTCCTCTTGTCAACTAAATCCGCGGACACACTGTATAACTAAACACATATCTAATTTGACTTCCGTCAAAGTTAACCTCAAAATTTACAGTAAATTAATGTTTTTTCTCTTTTTGTGTAAATGATTACAAAAATTTTTGTTTGATACACGTGCGCTGCCAGACACCCTAAACTGCTTTTTTCGATGGATTCCTCCATTGATTTATAATTATCTCGTATCCTATTTTATCGCTTTTGGTTTTGTACTCAGTTTCTCGAGAATTTCATTTCAGGTGCTTTTATCTTGCTTTCATTTCGTTTGTTTACGATCCAAAATTCAAATCCATAGATTAGTACTGGGACTACTACTCCTTTGTATACTTCAACCTTGATTTTTCCTAAGTATTTAAAATTCTCCTCTTGTTTTAGTTTCTTATTCCCTATGTATAATTTTCAATTTCAATATAATTCAATAACTTTCTTTTCCATTTCTTTTACAAATACTAGAAGATCTTTTTGTAAAGCTTCTTCTGTTTTTTCTACCAGAACCGTATCGTCTGCAAAAGCGAGTAGCTTGCAGTTTTCTGTAGCCTACGTTACAGTTGACAATCTGTAATCTATATTGTCTGATTCTCCCAAAAAAAGGATTTAGAAAGCTCTAAGAAGCGGTGAAACTCCCAAGAGGGTGTACTGGTCATCATCATTATTATTATTGTTTTAATAACATCATCCATAACTAACGTGACTAATAAAGGACTGAAATTTCATCCTTGTTTTACTCTCTCTATTAATTACTTCCCCTCGTATCTATTTTCTTTTAATTTCATTAAAAGTTTTTTTCTAAGTTCAGGAAACTGAGGTGTAATTTCTTTAGTTCTCTTAGTATTTTTTTCTTGCAATTCTTTCATTGACTATGTGTGTATATGTTTTTCTCAGGGTTTGTTTCTCTATAATTTCTACATCTCCTTTTTTATATAGAGGTATGATTATTCTTGTCTTCCATTTGTATGGTACTTTACTTTTTTCAGGTTGCATTATTTTTCTAAAATCATTATCAACTCCTAGTTTTAACGTTTTAACTGTTTCTACTATTTCTTCTCTTGATATTGGTTTTACCTGTACTTTCTTCAGTTCTGTTTGGTGTTTCGTATAGCTCCGTAGTCTCACTTGTATCGTCTAGTAACGCCTTCATCTATCCAATATTTTATATTTGTCTGTAATAATAGTTTCTTTTTTGTCTATTATGTTCTGAAAGACATGGCTCTTTTTATTTTTTAATGTTTTTAAATATATTATACAATTGCTTCTGATTTTCTTCGAAGGCCTTTTTCATCCTTGTTTCAAATTTCATTTTACACTGCAAATCGTATTCCTTGACTTCTCCAGGTTTTCCATGGCATTTTTCTAAAAAGTTCACTAAGAGTTCTGGGTAGACGTCACAAGTCTTATAGCGATATAAAAACTGGTCGTATCTAGAAAGCTGTTGTGATTCTAACTTTTGGACTCGAAGTTAGCTGGGATATTCATTTGCGTTCAAGAGATCTCAACGGTTGAATTGTTAACAATACAGCGTTTTGGATGTCCGTCTAAGTGTGAAATTGCACTGCTGCTCAGCAGTCAGCGTAATTATCGGTGAGTTAACTGTTGAACTTGCTGAGTGCCTCTGAACGCATCCAGTCTTCACTGTTTAAGGTTATACTACTCCAAATGACAGGTAGCGCCTACTTGCACGACCCAATAAATTTAGATCTAGATGATCTAGAATTAAACGTGTATTGAGGTACAAGGATCGCTATGTGCGTCAATGTACCAAAATGATGGAAAAAGGGTGCTCATCAGCTCGAATCAGCGTTGCCAGAGCTGACTATAAATCTCCAAGTCTAAAGATTTCTACTACTGATAAAACAACTTTAACGTTTACGTCACTTGTGCATTCCGGTTTTAATTAACGCTTACCATCTATAGTCCGTTTCAATATTATAAAACAGGCTTTGACTTTACTTCATTTTTGCAGTGTACAAGAAACATACAGCGAACTCAAATTTATAATCTAAGAGTACAGAAATCACTACATATATTGATAGCTGATGTTTATTTAAAAAGATGAAACAAATGACTGACTTTTAACCTAAAAATATTTATTTAGTAATTTTTAGCAAAATTTTAAAGTACACTTTTGCAAAGATATTATTTCAAGGCTTACTTTGAATTCTATAATATTAAAACAGACTTAGTTAATTAGTTAGATATATTGTAAAAGGGACTGTAACAGTAAATGCTTCTAGACGTACATTTAAACAATAAACAACAAACAGCCAAACATATTATAAACAATAAGATAAATTGAAACTCACATTAAATTCAACATTTTAATTCTTGATAACTTCTAAAATTTGTACTCGTTTCTGTTCATGGTTAGTAGAGACTGGATATTTAGGCAAGTTCTTTTTCTTTATCATTTTAAAACTTTTTTTACTTTTAGTGCGATTTCCAACATTAATCAGAAAATTTTATAAGTTCTATACTATAAAATATTTGAAAATATTTTGGTTAATAAAATTATAATTTTTTAGTCACAATCAATTAAAAATATTTCTCGAATAGGTTCAATCTTCTTAACCTACGGAACAATAGAAAGATTACAAGCTAGCTGACGAGGCAGGTAAACACAAATTCCCGTACTCGGGGTTTTCAACTCTTTGGGGTATTTCAATAATTTTTAAGCCTATTGAATTTATTAACTAGAAATATTTAGACAAACCGAGTTACGTCTCTGTCGAAACACATTTTTACTATGATAAGTCTAACAAAGACAAATGCTGTTTAAAAAGTCATAAAAGTGACTTTTGTAAGAAGATTGGACCATATGGGAGACATTTTACAAACAACAAATAAGTTGGAAAAAATTTTATATGGACGTGTGTCGATGAAACAAGAGATTTGCAAGGCTGTTATATAGCGAATATTATCGTGAGAACATCAACTAGCAATAAAGCAGGAATTTCCTATTTGCCTGAGTCAAAGCAACTGGAAAAAACCAACCACCAAAACCATTACAAATTTTTTTACTGACAGCATGATATTGTACCCCAGAAAAACTGTTTTTGTTACTTAGTGATGCTGTTCCTTATATGGTAAAAGCAGCTGGAGTACTCAAAATATTTTATTGAAATTGTCAATTAATTAATGTCTTCCACAAAGAAAGTTTTTCTGAAGGCTCTTTTTCGCGTAGCTGTATATCGAGAGAAGTTACCGGGGATCCCGTTACCACCTGAACCTATTATCACCAGATGGATAGATTTAGGCATGCGTTTTTTATTTTATGCATTTTGCAGCAATGAACGGATTAACCTATATATTTGAAGTATTCGAAAGTATTGGAATGACTCTTGCAGAATCGTTAACTATCTTGCTAAAGCCAATTGATCATTTTTACAAAAGATTGCTAAGATTCACATGGAACAAATAAGTTTTTAAAATACGCACACCTGTGATGTCAAAAGACCATTTTCTAACTTTACTAAGGAAAATTCAGAGAAATTACTAAAGGGTTTTCCAATAAGAGGTGTTATTTTGAATAGCCCGCTATTTCGGTAGATGTCACTTTTGAAGCTATCATTTTTTGACATTTGACAAGTAGAAACTACGCCATTAATAAATATGGAACGATACACGCTTCAACAACGCACTGAAATTATTAAAATTTACTATAAAAATGGTGAAAATTTGGCAGAGACGGTTCGTAAAACTCGAACATTTTTGGGTCACCGTGAAGCACCTTGTCGGACCGCAATACAGAAATTGGTGAAAAAATTCGAGCTCTTGGGCAAGTTAGTGATGTGAAGAATAAAACCCGTTCACGTCGCTCAAGAACAGCCGAGAATATTGCTGTTGTAGCCGAAAGTGTTCAAGAAAACCCAGGTTTGTCCATTCCTCGTCGTTCTTTGGAATTAGCCATTCCACAAACGTCATTACACCGTATTTTGCATAAAGATTTGGGTCTTAAGGCTTATAAAGTCCAGTTAACACAAGAACTCAAGCCGGCCGATCATCAACAACGTCGTGTCTTTGCTGATTGGGTCGTTGAAATGCATGAAAATGATCCAGAATTCCATCGAAAAATCATCTTGAGTGATGAGGCCCATTTCCACCTCGGTGGCTTCGTCAACAAGCAAAATTGTCGGATCTGGGGCTCAGAAAATCCAAGAGTTATTGTTGAAAAGTCTCTCTATCCTCAACGTGTGACTGTTTGGTGCGGTTTATGGTCCGGCGGAGTCATTGGACCTTACTTTTTCGAAAATGAGGCTGGAGCAACAGTTACGGTGACTGGATTGCGCTATCGAGAGATGATTAACGATTTTTTATGGCCGGAATTGGATGGTATTGATCTGGACAACGTTTACTTTCAACAAGACGGCGCTACGTGCCACACAAGCAACGAAACCATTGATCTTTTACGGAAAAAGTTTCCGGACCGTGTTATCTCTCGAAGAGGTGATCACAATTGGCCACCGAGATCTTGTGATTTAACACCTTGCGACTTCTTTCTTTGGGGCCACGTGAAAGAGAAGGTCTACGCCAACAGCCCAGCGTCGATTCAAGACCTCAAAGATGGAATTCGTGAGGCTATCGAGGACATAGGGCAGCCACTTTGCGATTTGGTTATGGAAAATTTCATGAAAAGGATATTGTCCTGTAAGCGTGGTCGTGGTGGTCATTTGCCTGATGTTATTTTCCACTATTAACGGCATACCTTCCTCTTTATAATGAAATAAACATCCGATCATTTATATTAAAAAATGGCACTTTTCTTTGAATATCAAAATAACACCTCTTATTGGAAAACCCTTTAGTATCTAGTTGGTTGTACAATAAACAAAATGCTTAGATGTATAATATACAATATGTAGTAATAGTAAATAAACTAAGAATTTTTAAATTTTCATCATATTGGTAATTCTTGATTAAAAAGAGGTTAATTTCAAAATTTATTTTACCTTTTTATGCTTTAAATGTGCTTTTCTAAAATAAATTTTTATATATTGTGCCGTTTTTCCCTTGTTTTTTGCCTTTTTAAAAAAATTGATTTTGCCTAACCATCCGGTCTCTAATGATTGGTATCATTGCAATAACAAGATCAGCACGATCGTGCGGCGCGATCATAACCGACGATGTAAACTAGAACCGATCGTTTGGTAGCAAATCTTTAATTAATAAAATTTTAGTGTTGATTAGTTTTCCCCGCAAAATTGTTAGGTTTCTTTATTATTTTACGTTTCTTGGATCTGTTTTCCCTGAAATATAGGAATTTCCTCGCAAGCTGGCCGCACTGATTCGAGACTACTTATTAGAAGAGAAACGAACAGAATGTTGACGGTCACTATCGATGACGGACTGGATTTCCCACCACAAATTATAACGTTGTTTGTTGAATAGCAATCATTTGTGAACTCGTCTTAACGTAGAAACGTGTTCTTTTAAATCAACTAATGTAAATATACTGTACCTAAATTATAAAGATAAAATATGTTTATTAACTTTTTTATTTATATTTTATTTTGTTTTTTTGTTAGTGCATTCGGCGGTAAGTTCTTTCACCTATATTTATCTTCTAATAATACATTAGATGGAAATATAATTTTTTATTTAATTTTAGATGAAATGTACGAATTTTGTCTAACGCCCGAAAAAAAGTCTGGTAACTGTGTATTGCTCCTTAATTGCCCTTCTCTGTACAAATTATTAAATGAGACGAAACCAGTACCTGAAAATAATATTGTACGTCTCAATCAATTAAATTGCGGTTTTGAGGGTAAACATCCTAAAGTTTGTTGTGGAGACGTTAATGTCGTAAACTCATCTTCTTCTCATCCGAAACCACATGGTAATACTTTTTATTAGATACTTTTAAAGTAAATTATAGAAATATAGAATTATAAAAAATCGTTTTTTCCAACACGTTATACGTATGGTAATTCTAGGTAGCTAAATAAATTATTTTCATAGAAATTACCATTCGTTTAAAGGGGTTATCGTTTTGAGGTTATAAATTTGTAAATATTAAGGAATATTCTTTTTTACAATTATTATGCTATTAATTTATAGAAAGCGTGACTTAATGTGAATTCTTTACATGTTATTGGTGATTTGTTTATTTTATTTAAATTTACCACCGAGAAATTTTTGTACATGGGTGTACTTACAATATTAGTCAACATGTAGCACCCTCGTAGGGCTTTTCTGAAGTTGGTCTCAGATGTGTCACAAAATCAGAAAATAATAAAAATAAAGAATTAAGATTGAACAAAAATATAAAATGAAGTAAAAGTAAACTAAATGAAAACATGATCGATGTAGGCTTGTTGGCACAAGGCTCGTGCAAGGCCGGCAAAATAAATTATTGAATGAGTTAATGCAATTACAAATTTTGATTGGTAAAACTGTGCGTTTTGTATTTTTCAGTCTACAACCGAAAATGTCTAAAACTCGTTCAATATTGAGGATAGTCAAAATGGCCACTCTTGTAATGACCTAAACTATATATTGGTGAAATATTAAATGTATGTCACGGAACACTCTATATATTTAATCTTTATTTAACTTTCTGTTAGTAAAAGTAACAAAATGTTTAACCATAATGATTTTTTCCAGTTTCTAGCCATCTTGGGTTTTTCTGATCGCTTGTTTCATTTGTGGCAAAACGATATTGTTCGATCCCAAAAAATTGTTCTCATTTATCAACCTCTTTGGCTTTGTTTTTTTAATAATGATTTTCTCGCTTTTGAATATTTCTATTTATCTTTGCATTTTGAAAATTATTTCTTAGGAGCAACTTTCTGAGTGTTACTTCTTGGCTTCTGAAAAGAAAGTAGGGGAATGACACCAGTCACATTTCTAAATAGCAAAGCCTCGCCACTATATGGACGTTCTGGTGAACTCATTGAAATCTTTTTTACAGTTAACGGAAGTGAACTCAACCACAAATAAACAAGTTCTGTAATTGCACAAAAGAAAAGAGCTCTATCTAACTTATCGACCTTTCTAAACCGCGATGTATTGTGTTTTAGACATATCACAAGATAGAATTCTTTAAATTTATCAACTACTTAGAACCAGTAAATAAATAAAGATGGAACGACGTTTTTAGATCGTTTCTCTTTCTTTCAAATTACAAACTATTTTTCCAGCGGTTCACACAATGAATATCTTAAAATCTTTCTGAATGACAGCGGTTTCTTTGTGATTGGCTGCGATGCGGATTTTGTTTCAAATAAACGAAACCACACGAAAAGCACAAAAAGGAGCGGACGATAATATAAACGAAACACATCATTTTACAGGAATTCAAGAAATGTTTGAGATGCGCGCGATACGGTTCGAAATCTATCAGAATCAGGTGGTCGAGAGCTTATAAACAAATACGTCCCCCACTGACAGAAAAGTCCAAATAATCCTAGTTTGTCATTGAGAAATCGGAAGTAACTCACCCCTCTACCAGCTATAAATTGTCTTGAGTTCACATATGTGGAGAATTGTCTTCTCAAACTGTCGTTATTAATAGATTGCGGAACTGTAAACATTTGTTTTTCTATTTTTTAAACTGTTAAAAGGATTAAATCAAAGTATAGTTCATCTAGATGTAATCTTATTTTGCCTATTTGAAAAAACATGCCTCCTTTGAAATTTACTGCGTATAACCTGCCTTTTCTATCATTTTCTACTCGTTTTTCCAATCAATCAATTAACTGCTTTCGACATTTTAAAAAGCTCTTTGAATAAAGTTCCATAAAGCACCTGAGTCGATTTCAGAGGTTATTTTTATACGAATTTGAGCTTTCAAACATGTCTTTAGAGACTAAAGTTATAATTCTTCTTAAGGAAACCGTTCAACGTTTTGTAGGTTTGAAAAAACTATTTTCAGTGATTTTAGTATTACAAGATGTCCCAACAATCTTTATAGAGATTTATAAACGTTATCGAATCAACGATCTAACGATATCACGTTTTTATAGTATCATCTGCAAAGCCAGCTTTGGATTCAAGACGGACTGTCGAATTAAAATCAATCTGTGGTATGCAACATCCAGACGATTATCCCCACGACATAGTTGGTACTGCGGCACTGATAACAGAATTTCCATGGCTAGCCCGAATAAGGTATAAAACTGAGGGTGATGATTATGAGGAATCTTATTGCAATGGTGCACTTATTAGTCCAAGACACGTACTTACAGCTGCACACTGTAACTTTAATGATTCCATCATGTAAGTATTAAAAATAGATTACAAAGATATTTAGAGATCACTAATACTTAAAATTTTATCATTTAGCACAAGCGTTCGTCTCGGAGAATATCACATACATAACAAGACTGACTGCGTACATTACAGAGATATAAATGCAAAAGAATGCAGTGACTATAAAGATTTCGAAGTGGAAAGCATTACAACGCATCCTGATTATGATGGCCAACCCGATGGAATTAATAACGTAGCAGTAATAGAATTAAAAAAGGACGTAACAAAATATAATGGTAAACTTCTAAAAACTACTTTTATCTAATAAACTGTTTTAAATCTAATTGTTTTGTTGCAGATTATATACGAGCTATATGTCTACCCAACGCAAAAGTCGTAAGGCCAAAAGTTAATGAAAACTTAGCAGTGACTGGTTGGGGATGGCAGATATCTTCAACTACCTATGATGTATTAGAGGTTAAACAAAGTTTAAATATAAAAATAGAATCAGAAGAAACATGTAATAAAAAGGAAAACCCCGCCGACGAAAGAAAGACGTTACAAAAAAATCAACTGTGTGGTTCTCGTATAGCTACTGCGAGTGATGTTTGTATTTATGAAGATGGAGGTCCAGTTATGTTCTCTTATAAGCATCGGTGGTTTGTAGAGGGTATAGCCCTAAGTCACGACAAGAATTGTATTGGTACTTCACCTCCATTGATTTATCTAAAGATTGCTGATTATGTAGATTGGATATATAAAACAATGGGAATAACAATTGAATAGTAAATATACCTTAGATTTCTTCCTAGTATGTAGACAGCCCGTGGGCGTCCGCTCAACTTCTTCCAGCGGAGGCCAGATGCGTGTAAAGTTTAATTTCTTGTAATTTACATTAATTGTTATAGTATAACTGTAAAACCTTTTTGACATGTATTGCTTAGTATCTTGAAGAAAATTAAAATTTTTATTCTTTTATGTTTTCAATTGTTACAATTTAAATATTTTTTTCCGTCTCAGCAAATTTACTTGTGGAAATACTGTCTTGATTCCATCGGACTTTGTTTTGTAAAACTTCGTGAATCATATTCAAATTCTTCAAACTATAAAACTTTGCAGATCAAACCCGACTATTTCGGCTTTGGGTTAGATAGCAGATATACTTTATTTGTGCTTTGCTCTAAATTCTAGCAAAATAAAATAATTATGTATAATAGACAAGACACCCAACAGAACAAATCTTTGTACTCTAAACAGAAACCAATCACATATGGTAGCAAAGTAAAAAACAATCAATCTGTAATCGGTAGATCAGCGACTCAGCACGAGGGTGAAAGTGTTGATGATTGTTGCTGTTTGATTATTGTGGCGAATTAGTAGTATCTGGAGTCTGCGGAGTAGGTTTCATTTTGCATATCTATCCGGAGTTAGTCTTCCAACTGCCAAGATTTTAAACTTGGCCAATACCCATACAATGTGTTTTCGACCTAGTTATTGGGACAGGCGGAAGTCAAAATATGTCATAATAATAAAGCAGTCATATAATGGAATACCCTTTTAGGCAAAGTTCAATACTTTTTATTAACCAAACAAACGGAATCGGGACTTTGATTTTTGAAAGCTATGAAAAAGTTTTTCATGCCATACTTTAACAAAAGTAAATTTGATGTCCAGAAATGCGATGGTGAGCACTTGGATTTTATGGTAATTGTGACATCAACGTGTACGGCTTACTGTAGAATTTATCTAATCGTAAGTCTGTTAACTAAGACGATAGAGAAGGTGTACCTGAAGTAACTTTAGTCAATGAGATTTTCTTTGGGTTGGAAAATAATAAAAATGCTTGCCTTTTTCTAGACTAAGAAGCAGCTACTTAAAGTTGGAATCAACTGCAGTTAAGGGCAACTGATGCAGGATCTTACTGGTCTGAAAAGAAATCTTTAACAAAATCTAGTCCTGCTTTAGGTTTAAACAGTTCTCAAGGGAAAATCGAGGATAAAATAAAATATCTGAGTTAAAAGAATTTTCTTGTTAACGTCATAATAAAAGTCTGAGAGAAAACGATGATTGGTCGGCAGAATATTTTTCCACTGTGATGATCTGAAGGCTATTTTCAAGAAAGATGAGCATGAGAAAAATGCAGAGCCGGAAGCAAAGGAAGGAAATGACCAAAGTATTAATAAGCTGCTGTTGCAAATAACAGTATGGTCTCCATCTGGGTTCTTGAATGTTTTTGGGTTTGAGAAAAGCAGCGCACTATTAGTGGAATAGATATTTTCTCATTTTCACTACAGTGCCCACAATAACTATCTTTCTAAAGTCCGATACTGTTAAAGTAATTGTTAGGATGTCAAAAGACTGATGACTAGATTATATTTCCTTTGCCCATCTTGAGTAGTGAATCTGAGGAGTCTAGTACGCCCCTGCAGCTTGTCATGTTGGTCAATTTGCTTTGAAATCTCAGAGAAATCGGTTCTGGGCTAGAGAAGGGACAAGGAGTCCAGAGTATCAACCCTGTCGTTACAATCTCTATAGATCCTTGTCCCATTGCTTGCTCGGTCAAGAACTTGAGAGTGTTCTTTTTCTGACTAACAATTTGCATGAGGTTTTTTTAACTCTTGCCGCTTCTTTGAGATATATGCTACCAAATGATAGTAGCGTGTAACACAAGAGGTCTAATTTTAAAGTTTAAGTTTCATAAGATAGCTTTTTGAGACTACCTTTCAATAAGCACTTTTTACGCCAGCTTATTATTCAAGATTATTGCTAGATATTTAACTAGTTCTGGATGATATCTCCCTGAAACAAGGACTACAAGATCATCTGCATAGTCTGTGTGAACAAATTGTCCTTATTGAATCTACGTAGAAGCTTATCAACTACATGACACCACAGTAGTTGAGGATAACCTTGACGCTGTAATTTTGATCCATTGAAATTGTTATGTATTCCAAGTAATAAGAGCAGTACACATGGTAACTCTTAATTTATTAAATAACGCTTCATATAACTTTATTGAGTACAGCTTAATATTCTTAACATTCTAAATATTCTGACTAATAACACTACAACGACTACAACACAACCGTTAGGTTAAGTACCACCGGAAGGTTATATATTTTAAAGAAAAGGCCTGTTCACCCACACTCCTATTTAGGTTAATTCACAATATTTCCCCCCTTTCTTTATTTAGAAAATGTTAAAGGTCTAACCTAGCAGGAGGTTTGCTTGCTCTACCCGACCTTGTGACTACAGAAGTCTGAGATGAACACTCATTACTATTTTGAGAGGATGCAACTGAAGTAGGAATTGTTACCACAGTTGTTACATTCTTTGTAGGGGAATTAATGTTATCCTGAACTACCTTATCACCTTGATCTTCCTTGTTGTTTAAATTACTACTGTTAGTAAATTTAATAGTGGGCATAGTTACAGGTGTTACACTGACACTGTCACTGTACCCACCATATGTTACATCATTATAACGTGGACGTATGCTATCTGCATGTACAAATTTTACTTCATTTTCTATAAGAACTAAGTATGTGGAATGGCTGTAAACTTTTACAATTTTCCCTTTATTCCACAGTCGGGTCTGAGCATTTTTTACATATACTAATTCATTTACATTATACAACTTTGCACTGTTTGTGCTTAGTCCAGTAGGTTTACAGGTTTGGTAAATATTTGGTTTCAGAAGGTCAAATCTTGTCCTGGGTCTATTTTTTTAATATACTTTCAGCAGGGGACAGTCCTGTAACTGTTGATGGAGAATTTCTATAAGTAAACAAGAAATTTGCTAACTTGTCAAGAATTACATTCTCAGTTATTTCTTCCCCTTTTTGATTAAATAGAGCCCTATTTAGATTCTTTTTCACTGTCTGTACTGCTCTCTCTGCCATACCATTACTTTGAGGGTGATATGGTGGAGTTTTGATAGGTGTGATGCCATTCGATTGACAAAATGCATGAAATTCAGCAGAATTAAAGGGGGGGGCCGTTATCTGACACAAGCTCAACTGGCAGACCAAAAATACTAAAAATTTCTTTTAGTTTAAGAATGGTTTCTTTTGCTTTTGTACCGTTTTTCATAAGTTTTACTTCTAACCATTTTGATTTACTGTCAACTAAAATTAGAAAAGTGTATTTATATTTATGGAAAAAATCAATATTTACACGAAAGAAATTATTAGGTGCTGGGGGCCATGAACAAAGAGGCTGGCAAACTTCGCATGAGCTTATGAATTTTTCCACATCATCATTTAAACCCGGCCACCAACAATAAGATCGTAACAACATTTTTGTACGTACTATACCTAAGTGTTGTTCATGAAAGAGTTCGAGAATCCTATTGCGTAATGCTTCAGGAACAACTACTTTATTACCTAACAGGAGACAATTTTGTTCAACTGTTAATTCATGTCTTTTTTTAAAGTAAGGTTTAATTTGTTGATCATGAATAGCATTAGGCCACCCTGAAATTGTCATGTTTACCACTTTTATGAGTACGTTATCTTTTTTTAAGGCACTAACGATATCTCCATTATGCAAGGGAACGTTATTGATTAAGTTAAATGAATATAGACAGTCAGGCACATCGGTTACTCCATCCATAGGAAGACGAGACAATCCATCTGCATTACTAACTAATTTACCCTTTTTTGTACTCAATATCATAATTATACCCTGATAGGGTAATAGCCCAACGTGTTATACGTGCAGCTGCTGAAACAGGTATACCCTTGTTTCTAGCAAAAATAAATTGTAATGGCTGATGATCTGTAATTAGAACAAACTTCCGGGCAAAAATGTACTTATGGAATTTTCTTAAGCCAAATATTAACGCTAAGGCCTCCCTTTCTAAGTTTGAATATTTTTTTTCCGCTTGAGACAATGTACTTGAAGCAAACAGTATAGGTCTGTCTTCGCCATTTAAACGGTGACTAAGGATGGCCCCTACTCCATACCCACTACTGTCGCAGGTCAGATATATAGGTAATTTAGGGTTATAGTGGACAAGGAGCTTATCTGAGCTTAACAGCTGCTTACTCTCTTCAAATGCCTTTTCACAATCAGCTGACCAGCTGGATTCAAAATTTACATTTGACTTACAGAGATCATACAAAGGTTTAAGTTTTGTGGGTAGCATGGGTATGAATTTTCCATAGTAATTAAGTAACCCGAGGTAAGATTTTAATTCTGTTAAGTTTTTTGGTGTTGGTGCTTTTTTAATACATTCGATTTTCTCATTTGTAGGATGGATACCATCTTTGTCAATAATGTGACCTAAGAATTCCACTTTAGTTTCATAAAATTTACATTTCTTATTATTTACCTTAACATTGAATTCTTTTAAACGTTTAAGGACTGCAATGACATTTTTATGACAATGTTCTAAACTTTCACCAAAAATTAAAATGTCATCTAAGTAACACTTTGTATTCGGCAACCCTGACAACATAGTATCCATTACAGTCTGAAAAATGCCGGGCGCTGCACTAATACCATAAGTAAGTCTATTATAAGTAAAAAGACCTACATGCGTATTTATAGTTAACAGTTCTCGGGACATTTTACTAATTTGGAGCTGTTGATAAGCACCCTTTAAATCAATAACTGTAAAATATTCATTACCACTTAAACATGCAAAAATATCTTCCGGTAATGGCAAGACACAATGATCGGAATCTAGAACACGATTGAGAGTTTTTTTAAAGTCTACACAAATTCGCAACTCATCTGAATTTTTCTTGGGGACTACTACAATCGGACTTGCCCAATTACTGAAACTAACCTTGCTTAATATACCAGCCTTAACCATTTTTGACAGTTCCAAGTCAACCTTTTCTTTTAATGCATAAGGCATATCATACGCTCTGTGAAAAATGGGCTGAGTACCTTCTTCAATTTTTAGTTCCACTTTAAATTTATCAATAAATGAATTTGATCGTTCAGAGAAAACAGCAGCAAATTTCTCTCTTATCTCCGTAATATAATGAGTTCTTTTATTACTGGACTGTTCTGCTGAATTTGCCCGAGCCAATTTGACCTCTGAACCACTCGTACATTGCTGCTCAGACTTATTCTCAACAACCTTTACATCTTTATGAGTGACATGACTCAAGTGAAATAAATTTTTCCAATTAGGTTTAAGAACATTTAACCAATTTCTGCCTAACAGTGGCATGAACTTACGACTACCATCTAGAATGACTAATGGTAAACAATAAATTTTATTTTTGCAAGCAACTGTGACTTTCACCTCACCTATAATTTTAACGCTTTCTCCTGTAACAACTTTGAGATTATACCCTACATGATATAATTTTAGACGTGAAAATAACTTTTTATAGTCTAACAGATGCATTACAGTTTTACAAGCACCAGAATCTATTTCAAAATCTACAAGTCTGCCTTCTATTTGTAACTTTACCTTAAGTGACTTTTCATTTTCTAATTGAATTTCTGAAATGAAACCTAAATCTAAAGAATCTTCTTCATCTGGTTCTCCATTTTCTTCTATTTCCTTAACCAGGACATTGACTGTTGGTTTCCTGCATGCTCGACTAGTGTGGCCCTTCTTGTGACAATGATAGCATTCCCAGTTCTTCGCAGGACATGATTCAGGATCATGCTTTCTTGTGCACCGATAACATGGTTTCCCTTCCGAAGAAAAATTAGACCGCCTTGGCCTTTGTTTTTCTCGAAGCTGTTTTGATGAATTTCCAAATGTACTATTACCTAGCTTATTTACTGCATCCACTTCCGGCCCCATAGCTCTTACTTGTCCTTCAGCAAGTTCCATACTAACAGCAATTTTAAAGGCTTTATCCCAGCTTAGGTCTTCTTCTGTTAACAACTTTCGTTTTATATTTTCGGATCGTAAACCACATACAAATTTATCCCTAAGAGCATCATTTAAAAAGTTTCCAAACTTACAGAATTTCGACAACTTTTTTTAACTTTGCCACAAACGATTTTACATCTTCGCTTGGGTCTTGTTGAGCACCATAAAACTTATACCTTTCAGCTATAACTAACTTCTTGGGACAATAATGATTTGATAAAACCTCCTTTAAATCTTTGTATGTTTTTGTGCTGGGGAGCACTGGGTCCACCAAATCCTTTAAAACATTATACGCTTCTCCTCCAATTAAGGTTAAAAACATTGCTACTTGTTTTTCTTTCGGGACTTCGTTACATTCAAATAACTGCTCCATACGCTCCATATATGAAATTATGTCGGATTCACTGGGATTGAATGGTTCTATGGAACCAATTAATGCCATTATTGTTAGTTGTTGTTTCTATCTTGAGCACGTGGTGTCGATTTAACTCGTCGCCAATTTATGTTATGTATTCCAAGTAATAAGAGCAGTACACATGGTAACTCTTAATTTATTAAATAACGCTTCATATAACTTTATCGAGTACAGCTTAATATTCTTAACATTCTAAATATTCTGACTAATAACACTACAACGACTACAACACAACCGTTAGGTTAAGTACCACCGGAAGGTTATATATTTTTAAAAAAAGGCCTGTTCACCCACACTCCTATTTAGGTTAATTCACAATAGAAATTTCTTACTAATACGCTTTTCTCAGTAAGAGTGGATCGAGTCCATCTTACAACTATAGAGAAAGCACCCCGTTTTTCCAAAGAGGTACAAATACAATGCACGTTGTGTTATCGAACGCTTCCTGTATATCCAGAAATGATATATCGCTATGTATACAGTTTATAAAAATAAATTAATAATTAAGTGTAGAAAGAAGATGGTTTGATTGTAATTTTTTACATGTTGCCTTCCTGCAGTAGGCAAAATTATTGTTTTTTATTTAACTTGACTTAACTCAAACTTGCAGCATATGTTGATAATAAAATACACAAGTAGACTGCGTATCTGTCATGAACATTCTTTTGTTAATTTATTGTGTGCTTGTATTTGGTTTCTAGGTAACCTTTACGTTGAGAAAATTTTAATGACAAGTTTATCCAAGAGTAAACGCAAAAGCATACCCAGCGAAGGTAAATTGGTTTTACATACATTATATAGGTCATAAAAACTTTATTTGGTGTAACTAAACATATTTTATATTTCTAGCAACTGCAACAACTGGTCGTGGTGAACCGGAAAAAATAAATACTGACAATTAAAGCATTGACATAAATTCTAAGTCAATAGAATCAGATATGTCAAGTCCTTCAGATCTTGAATTTTTCACGGAAAGTAACGTTAATGAGGAATTTTCGAAATGCAGTTTGTGCGATTACAAAACCGAATTCGTTGACGACTTAAAAAAAAATGAGAATAAAGATTTTTTTAAGTGCAAGATGTTGGATTTAAAATGTACTCACGCACTAAGTAATTTAGGAAGGCATACTGGCAGAAAACGGTTTAAGTGTGAAGTCTGTGGAATAAGATTTAAGCATAATTATTATTTGCGAATACACACGCGTCTTGGTCATGCGGGTAAGAAGCCCTTTAAATGTGGAGTTTGCAATTATACTTGTGTTCAAAAGTCTTTTTTGAAAAGACATGTGCGTACCCATACAAGCGAGAAACTATTCAAGTGTAAAACATGCAAATATCAGTTCTCAAGTAAATCAGCTTTGAGAAAACATGCACGTATTTATGCAAGGATAAAGCCATACAAGTGTAATATATGTGGTAAAAAGTTTTTTCGAAAACGAGCAGTTAGAATTCATAAACGCACTCATAGTACTGGGCATTAAAACTATGTGCATGTAAAATATGCAATTTCATATTGTAATAATCTAACATTCACATTAGTTTCAATTTTATATTATTTTTCACGCAATACTTGTTGTGTTCTATTTTATAGAAACATCTTGTACTTGTAAATGTTACTAAACAATTTGTAAGCATTAATCTTCAAGATTAAACCTTTTGTGTCTAATCAGTAATCACACTGCATGTGCACAAAACTGTTTTGTTGCAATTTTAAACATTCATTCTCTTTAGTTTATTGTGTGTGTTTGAATGAAATGTTTGTGTAAATAATTATAGTTTTCTAACCCATAAGTATGCCACGTAATACAGGATGCTCTAATGCTAATTGCACAATAAGATCTAGTAGAAGTAAATCGTGTTCATTTTTACCCAATGCTTCCAACTATCTTGAGGGCGGACTGCAAAGAACTTTCCCTGGTAAGTTAAAATAATATTAATCTGACAGTTATAAACAATAACTGAATAATTCTGCAGGAGAAATACCCGCCAGCCTGTTACCATTAAGAGAATCTAGGAATGCTCAAGATCGCGTTCATTATATGGGAAGGTATTCCAATAGACAAGATGATTATGACGTACTAGGATATCAGTACTGTTATGGTGGAGAGTGGATTATATGGAACTGGTGTAATACTAGTTGCCGATGCAGAGAAGTGTACAGGGAAATACCATTTAGGCATTCATATCGGCGAAAAACTATTTAAGTCTAAAATCTAAGTCTTGATACTGTAGATTTCAAGTTTGTTAATTATGAATATTTCTTATGGAAAAATTTATGTTCAGTGTAAATGTTGTAGTTTATGAAATAAAATAGTTTCACTGATCATTCCTTTTTATTGGTTTAGTATGTTTTTTACACTTTTCATGTGGTAGAAAATATTCTTAATAAATACGATAATTCAAAAACCATTTAATGTAATGCCCTTCTACAAAAATAAAAATTAAGTAATGATATCTCGGTGTACTGGTTGTATGGTAAAAATACAGAGTGGTTCACAACACAAAAGAACAAGTACTAGAAAAACTGCTATTTAAGTTAAAGTTAGCCATAAGGTGTTTGAAAAGTTTTGAAGAACTATCAATTAGTTATATTTAGCGAGCACACAAACTTTCACCAAGAGGCTTTTACTTCGTTTTGCTTTTGTGGATAGGTTCTGCAAGAATCAGAAGAATAAAAACACCAACAGGCTGTCAACAATTCTTTTTAAGACCGAAACCAATTTCTGTAAAAATCTTTTTCACATTCTGATATAATAGTCCAGTCAATGAATGCCCAAAAGCGGATTGTATAGGACATGGAAAGGGGGAGGATTTTTCTCTTAAGGAATGTGTTGGGGGTAGTTAGGAGGCAAAAATACTAAAAGTCTCTGCCCCTAGCCTTGCCGCTTCAGGGGGGGAAGGGGGTGGAAAAGCCCCTGTTCTCCGTTTCTTGCTTATAACTCAGAAACGGTGCGTCGTACGGTAAGAAGTATTCCCTACAAATTAAAAGATAATTAAATTTCCTACAAAACTGTCTATATTCATTTTTTTTCTATGTGTTATAGTTTCCGAGATATTTGCCAGCGAAGATCAGTAATCTTCAAAAAACTTTTTTTTGCCTCACATTTTTTGTTAAATTTGTCCGTCTAACTCCTCAGCTTTATGTTTTACAGAAACGTTGTCAGACAGAAAATTGTAGCGCATTCAGTCTCCTTTAGAAATTTGCAATAGTTACTAATTTATCTTCCACAGGTCAGAGGTTACAGCAATTTGAAGTTTTTGGATACATTTCGTGATTTCTCAAGAAAAATCAATGAATGCCCAAAAAGGGTTTAAAAAGGAATTCTTGTCTTGAGGAATATGTTGTGGGTAGTAAGGAGGCAAAGATACTAAAAGTTTCCCCCCTAGCCTTGCCGCTTTAGGGGGGTGGCGTGGAAAGGTCTCTTTTGTCGGTTTTTCGCTTATAACTCGGAAATGGTACGTCGTATGGTAAAAAGTATTCTTCACGAAATACAAGATAATTAAAGTTTCTACAAGAGTGTTTATATTCATTTTCTTCCTATGTGTTATAGTTTTCGAGATATTTGCCAACGTAGATCGATAATTTTTGAAAAACTTTTCTTGCCTGGCATTTATCGTCGAAGTTGTCCTTCTAACTCCTCCGCCTTATGTTTTCGAAACAATCGTCAGACAGGAAGTTGTAGAGCATTACATCTTTTTTAGAAATATGTATATTTACTAATTTATCTTCGACAGGTCAGAGCTTACAGCAATTTGAAGTTTTCGGATCAATTTCGTAATTTTTCAAGAAAACTATACTTTTGTTATTGTTATTTATGTATTAACAAACTGGAATCTGCCAAATAAAATAAGATATTTTTTAATTCCATTTTCGTAATACATAAATAACGATAATAACGAAAGTAAAGTTTTCTTGGGAAATCACGAAATTTATCCGAAAATTTGAAATTGCTGTAACTTCTGACCTGTAGAAGATAAATTAGTAACTATTACATATTTCTAAAGGGGACTAAATGCTATACAACTTTCTGTCTGACAACGTTTCTCTAAAACATAAAACTGAGGAGTTAGACGGACAAATTTGACGAAAAACGTGAGGCAAAAAATAGTTTCTTGAAAATTACTAATCTTCGCTGGCCAATATCTCTGAAACTATAACACATAGAAAGAAAATAAATATAGACAGTCTTGTAGAAAATTTAATTATCTTCTATTTTGTAGGGAATACTTCTTACCGTATAACGCACCGTTTCCGAGTTATAAGCAAGAAACCGAAAAGAGGGACTTTTGAAGCGGCAAGGCTAGGGGCGGGGACTTTTAGTATCTTTACCTCCTAACTACCCTTAACACCTTCCTCAAGAAAAAGATTCTCCCCCTTTCCATGTCTTCTATAACCCTTTCGTTGACTGGACTAGAACGTTTTTGAGTTGTGATATTTCGGCTTGTTTTCAAACGTGAATTACGACCACTAAAAAAACCCATAGTAAGATGGGCCAATGGGTATTCAGCAAATCAGTTAACAAATGTAAACGAATGTCTCTTAGTCGACTGTAAAACGCAATTAGATCATTCTACAATACTTATAGAATTGCTCTTAGTGTCGATGCCAAATAATGAACTAGACTTGATAGACATTCGAAGGAAGTATACCAAAACGATTTGTTCCCCGTACTTGTTTTCAATGCAATACAAAACAGTCAGATACATGAAGGTTAGGTATGGAATTCAAATTAAGACTTTGATAAAGCCAAAGCATTAAATATGCTTTATTGCTCTTAAACCGATTTGGTTTGCCTCAGAACATATTTTGGTTAGCAGACCTTAATAGTTTAGAGTTCCTAAAAACCCTATTAATTGTCTCAAATTTCTAGGTGGTAACAGACAATTGTACCGACTGCAAGATTGATAACCTAATTTATATAATTAATATGACGTTTGTGAAATTCTCATTTTCCAGGACGTTCCCAAGAAACAGCGCCCTCTTTCGCCCCGTCGCATATACACGGAAATAAAAAAATTATACGTAATAATATTTAATAATAACTAGCTGCCCGCCCCGGCTTCGCACGGGTGGAGTACCTAATGAAAAAAATAAGACAATTTTCCATTTCGAAATTAAATTACGATTAAAATAAAAGAAAAATCTTAAGAATTTATATACTTTATTGTAAAGCTTTGTAATAAACCACATTTTTAGTTTTTCCATTTGAACAGTACAAAAACTTCCTTACATACACTTCGATACTTTCGCCACCCTGCCGGCGACGCCATCTATTGTATACTTCGGGAACCACTCGAAATGACGTATAAGAGAAAAAATGTTTTTTACGTCTTTCCGTGCATTTTTTTGGAAATTTTCTTTTATACAAACCTTCTCCTGATAATAAGAAACACAACAAAAAAAGAATTATCCAATTTGGTTCAGTCGTTGTGAAGTGATACGCCTTCATACATTTTTGCGATTAATTTTTATTTATATAGATATAGATATATAAAAGAAAGATAAATAAACGTTACATTCTTACACTGATCGAGACACGTTGGATTTTAGTGTTTTGGAGTATTTTTTGAGGTTACATCTCGTTTATTTTTCTATTACAAGTCAGTGTTTGTATCAAATTTACATTGCATTCAAGTTTTTCCTCCAATAAGATGTATTTGCTCTCACAGTCAATCTTCATGTGATAGTGATTCAAAATGTCGATGCCTATTATGCAATTCACCTTCAATTCAGAAACTAAGAAAAATTGTACCATATTATAGGTCTTATGCTCGCTTTAAACTTATCAAATTGTCAGCAACTGTCTGCTTTTTGACTAATGATATTTCTGCATCCGTATCTATTAGAAGCCGTACGGTTAGCTCATTTATTTCAATCTCAATAAACGGTAAACTTTGTAATAAAACATTTTCAGATTTGTGAAGAAAGTATTCTTCTGGAAAGCGGTACAGGCATTTAAAGATTTTGGTCTTGATCAATTTGTTCCTGATTAATTTCTAGCGTCGAGATATATAATCGTCTTGACATATTCCGCTATATAATTTCTAAAAGAAACGTTCCTTGCTGGTTGATTTCCAGATATTTCCTGATTTCTATAACATTCACATTTTGCACCTGACCACTTTTTTTTCTTAAATCTTCAATATTTCCTACTTCACTATCTGAATCATCTTTTTTCTTTCGACCGCGATTTTTGTCTACATTCTGTCGATTCCGATTTCTATAATTCTTATTGTAATTGGTGACATTATTTCTATTTTTACGACTATTTTTATCTAACTTGTTTCTCTTCATTATTGATATTCACAAAGTTCACATTCCTCGCACTTGGTCTTGGGTTTTTCAATTTCGTATTGTCTAACACGTCATTGCTTTTTAGGACCTTTAGAAAGTGTACAAATGTTTGTAAATTATTTTGAATCTGTTTTGGATATCAGAGCAACAATAGATGTTGTCTACATTGTAACACTTGGTGTTATAGCAAAACTTCTGGAAATTCACGAACTTTGGAGAAATGCTTGGAAGGTAGATTCTTCTGCAAATGCTAGGAGCTTGCACATTTGTAAGGACCATTTTACGACAGCCAAAACGTTTGAGTTTTGGAATTTTAATGCTGTTCCTATTTTATTAATAATAAAAAGCCATTTTTTAAGGACGAACTACCACTTTCAACAACAATTCCCATTGAAGTTCATATGTGTTCTTCAACTTTTTGTTTATTACATATCTCTTATTCACGAGAAAACAATAAAGAAACAACAAATTCTGCTTTTGATATTATTTCAGATAAAACCTATTGTACTCTAGATAATCAAAAAGGCAAAGATGGCATATTATTAAAAATCGGATTTTCTACAAATGAATTAACTCCTTAAAAGAAAGCAATAGATAAAACCCACAGAAATATCTGATCAAAATTATCTAAACTCAGTAAACTTTTGGAAAAAGGAAGAAATGAAGTTAAAGCGTTAGGAAATCTGTACGATGTTTTCATACTGCATACAACAAAAACCAATTTACGTTTTTCAAATAAAAGAATAATAACAAATTATTTAAATTGTTATTAAATTAAAGAATAATGACAAATAAAATTAAAAAAAAAGTTTTGCTTGTAACGGGGTTCGATCTTGCATTCGAATAGTCCGTGCGGTTAAGCAAGCAGTATAAAACCATTGAACCACGGAGGCCAAACGCGTCGTTGTTTCAGTTTTTGGCTTTTAAATTAATGTTTTGCAAGTAATTAATGAATTTATAATTTCTGAAGAATTGAGATTGTTATTAAGGGTAATATTTTTGGACAGTACGTTAGAATATCCTATCTATCGATTGCAACTATTAATTTCACCGACTTTTATTCGAGAACGAACTATTTGGCATATTTGGGATTTCCTATACTAATTCCCTATAGCAAACGTTAAAACGAACGCGGTGTATAATAAACCTGTTTGTGAAATTTATTTTTACAGACTTGATAGCACTTTTTCTGGTTATAAAAATATCGATGTACAAGTACGAATTTAAATATTTTATAAATTTAAGGTTTTCATTCACAATTTCCATTTTTTAGTTAACGGTCTTTGTCATTCTCTCAAAGTTATCTTTACTATTTTTTATAAAATTTAGAGTTGAGTTTGTTTTTCTACATTTATCGTTTTGTTTTTATTTGCTACTAGTCTTTGACCTTAGAATCTTAAACCACGAATGTAAATAGATAGAACCGGTTAATAGTGAGTTCATCCAAGATTTTACAAAAAGAATATGATAATTATTGTTTATATTGAATAATATCTCAAACAACTTGCTTTTGTTTCATTTAAAGTATTCAGAAGGTTAATTGTTTTTAATATTCAGGTAGTAGCAATTTTCGTCTCTCTCAGAAATCTTATACACTGTACCCCTAAAGTCTTGCATACATTTATTATTCCAATAAGTAATCGAAGGATTGGTACCAAATTTTTTTAGACTTAACTTAACTAATATGATTTCACCCTGTTTTGTGTTACATTCTTGGAAATTCTTCTGTAGACCATTTCAAAGATGTAATGTTACTGGGGTTATTTCTAAAAACAAAACAAGCAGTCAAGAAAATAAAAAAAAAATCATTTCGCCAACAACAAAAACTATAGTAAAGATTAAAAAAGTTGATTTTGCAAGAACATATAAATAATGAAACATTTTATTTATTACAGCATACAGACTATGATTGATTGCATGTTATTGTATGTTCAAGTAAAAGAATACTCTGCTTGACGCAAAATTACTGTCTTTAACCCGTTATTAGCCTGTAACAACTAAAATGCTGAAATTTGTCAATTTACGTGTTATGGCTCGATCACCCATCAAATTTCATCTTTGTCTAAATTTAAAAGTCCTCTGCGGCAAACCTGAAACAAAAAAATTATTTTGGTGCCAACAAAATAAACTGACACTGACGGCGCTTCAATTGCAGTGCATCAAAAAATAATTCCACTTACAGTTTACAGCCTGGAAATCAATCATGATAATTAAATTTAAAAAACATCTTGAGAAAAGACTATCAGGGATCTCCTCAGAATTATTTGTACTTGGAGGCAAGTTCAGATTTTTTCGCAAAAAGAGCTTAACCAACACCAACAGTAATTTAATTCTATCAACAGGAGGTTAACTACGTAGTGTTATGTTTACTTTAAAAGCAATAAGATAATTGATCTTTTATAGCCTAAACAAGTCCCTTAAGGGAAAAGCTAAAAACACCTTTAAAAAAGAGCCCCCACAGAATATAGAAAAGGCAATTCTTCTTAATGTCACACAGCTAACCCAACTTGAATTTCAACCAAAAGAAGAACGTCTTCAAAAAACGAATAAAATGTGAAACATGAAACATACAAAGATGGAGAAGTAAGGATAAAAAGTAGTCGGTGAATTTAATAAGACAAATACGGACCAATAATTAGTGAAATAAAAAAGAAGGGGAATGGAACAGATGATATTGAGTGGAGTAAGCAAAGAACAGAGAGCAAAAGCTGGAGTAAATTTTGGTTAAAAAAAATAGAGGAAGTAACAGCATGAGAACCAGTTAATAAAAAAATAATAAAACTGAATATGACAATCTTTGAAAAGGGATGAACGATCATCAGAATTTATAGACCAACAGGAGACAGTCCTATTACAGAAAAAGAAGAATGTATGGAAACACTAAAAGAATAAATAAGAAAACTAAAATTCAGCAAGAAATAATAATTGCAGGAGATCTAAACGATCGAGTGGAAAAAAAGATGAATGATAGCACAATTGGAAGATTCGGAGAAGATATTGTCAATGAGACCGGCGAAAAATAATACAAATCTGTGAACTAAATTAACTCAAAGTCACCAATAGATTTTACAGACATAAAGACATTTATACAAAGAGATGTATACAAAAAACACTGGGCCAAAAATTAATTGAATTTTAATTTGGAAACATTGACCAAATTTATGAGCACATCAAAAGCAGCTTAAAACTAAAGAAACATCAAGAAACAACAATTAAAAGTATGACTTTAGTGAGAAACCAAGACAAGCCATTGAAGAAGGGATAAAATTATACCAAAAATATCTAAGCACAAAATTGGATAAAGACTAAATAAGATACAGAGAAAAGAACAGAGAAACAAAAAAAATAGTAGTCATGTCAAAATATAGAACAATATATTGATGGCACCAGATTTCCAAATCTCAGAAGATGTTGAAAGCCCTAAAGAAAAAACATATACAGTACATACCATTTGACGACTGGGAAACCCATTATAAACGAACAAAACGAGCCATATGTAGAAAAACAAGAACAAATTGAAATAACATCAAATGAAATAAAGAGCGCTATAAGATCAATAAAAAACAATAGGTCGGCAGGACCTGAAGGAATTGTGCCTTAGATGGTTGAGTATGGCTTAGAGAAACTAATTCGCATGCTGAGAAATATTCTTAAAATGGAGAAGAATTTCACAATGAATATTCGAGGCATATCTAACGTCTATATTTAAAAAGGGCAGCTGTAAATGATGTACGAATTGTATAGGTATTGGTGTAATATCAACAATAGGAAGATTATATGGAAAAATAATCAGAAACAAGATAGAAGAAAGTGTAGAAGATAATATAAAAGAAGATTGAGCTAGATCAAGTCGTCTGCACAAAAAGAAGATGACCTTGGTTATATGATTCTGAAACTTAAAGAAGAATACACGAAAGCTAAAATAGAAATTAATTTTAAAAAATCGGAAAAAAGATAAGATACAGACAATGATAGAGAGTATAATATATAACATATGGCGCGAAAGAAAAGAGGCATAAATGGTATGGTCACGTAAAAAGGAGTGACGCCATCAGATAAATAAATAAAATCACTGATTGGAGTTCCATGAGACGAAGAAAAAGAGGTCAACCTACAAGGTCGTGGAGAGATTGTGTCAATGAAAATCCAAACTATCTGATCAGTTCGAACTGTCTTACAAGGGCAGAAAGTTCAAGCCAGGTCTGAAAATATGACTTTGTCTGATCAGACCTGTTCCTGGGCTTTTTCCTGTATAAACGTTGCTTTATATGTATTTCGAAATAATAATAGATACATTTTATTTTCGACACAAATGTGATTATTTGGAGAAACGGAAACCAAAGATATTCCAGAAAATTCTTAATTTTTGCCCTTAACCACTGGATCTAAAGTAACCAAATGCATGAGTTTTCTTCAGAAAAGCCATTTGTGGTTATTATCTGAGCTGAAGAGCTTTACTACGATATCATCTAAGCTACCTAAGGTAAAAATGGCCAAATGAAGACTGAAAAGAAAAA
>VTPC01003624.1:33335-71943 GCA_011009095.1 Ignelater luminosus | reverse complement strand
CTTTAATTGTTTATAGAGTAAGGTAAGCTCTAAATTGAAGAGTTTCCAAGATATTTGCAAAAAAAAACTGAGAAAACACAATCTTCGGATCTCTCTTTTTCTCCCCCTCCCCAAACCCGACGGTCTAGCTGCGGAGGCTTTTTATCACATTTAAAGCAAAGGCTAATGAATAATCTAGGACACTCAAAACTTTTTTTTGATTCCTGGGTTGAGAACTAAGAGCTAATTTTACTGTACTAACTCCAAACACTGAAAACAAAATTATTTGCAATAAAAAATTTAAAAGAACTGTGCAGCTGCTTGTGGGTGCCGCAAAACGGGTTTCAAGTGCTTTGCAATTTGCTCTCACTGCAGTTCTAGATGATTACGAGGGTTGCTATTTATATTTCTGGCCTAACAATGAAGAAACAAGTATTTATGATCGGAACTAGTTTTATTGTTTTTCAAAATATTCTCCATTAAGATTGATACACTTTTCCATGCGTTTGAACCGATTTTCGAAGCACTTTTTTCACTCTGTTTGAGGCAGCTTCAAAATATGCGTTTTGAAACAAAAAACGGCTTCTTCTGGTGTTGAAAATCGTTGACCACGCAGTTTGTTTTTATGTACGGAAATAAAAAGAAATCATTGGGTGCCAAATCAGGGCTGTATGGTGGATGGCCCATCAACTCGACCTTCTGGCTGGTTAAATATTCAATTGTTTGAGCAGCGGTGTGAGAGCTTGCATTGTCATGATGAAGAATGATTCGCCTCTTCTTTGAAGTTGTCCGAATTTCTCCAATGACTTCTGGCAAACAAATGGTTGTGTACCATTCAGAGTTGACCGTCTTACGTTGCTCTAACGCCACTGTTGCCACATGACCGGTAATGCCAAAGAAACAGGCAACCATTTGCTTCGATGTGCTTCTTCCGCGAACAACTTTTGTTGGATTTGGCTCGTCTTGAAGGACACACACAGTTGATTGCTGTTTTGTTTCGGGGTCATATGCGTAGATCCATGATTCGTCACCTGTGCAGATGTTATACACAGCCTTTGATGCACCTTTCGCAAATTTTTTCAACATTTCAATGCACCAGTCGACGCGAGCCTTCTTTTGAGCATTGGTCAGGTTATGCGGGATCCAACGGGAACAAATTTTTTTACGGCCAAATGATCACGTAATATCTTGTTGATGCTAGTCATACTAATGCCCAAAGATGCCTCAATCTCACGGTATGTCACATGACGATCTTGTTTAATCAGTTCACGCACAGCATCGATGTTTTCAGGCACAACGACATATTTTGGACGGTCTTCACGGATTTCGTCCTGGAGTGAACATCGGCCACGTTTGAATTCATTATACCAGTTTCTTACAGTGCTGTAGGATGGAGCTTCATCGCTATATAATGTATTAAGTTCATTGATGCACTCTTGTCGTGATAATCCACGTCGAAAGTTATGAAAAATAATTGCACGAAAGTGTTCACGGATCAATTCCATTTTTTACTAGGGAATGCACTTTTCAATTAACTGCAAACAACACTAATCGCACTCAAATGACAAAATGTTGTGGTTGAGGTTATGTTCAACAATGTAAAGTTTACACCGGAAATGTCAGCTGACGCCTGGAAACAGTCAGTGTTGCCAAGGCCAGAAATATAAATAGCAACCCTCGTATGAGAAAACTTTTAAATAAAAATTGTAATAAATTTTAGTTTGTGAGGTATTTAAGAAAAACTTTTTTCCGAGATGACGGCTTAAGCACAGCCCCCCACCGCCACGTCATCTTGCAAGTATACTCTGCGGGGACAATTTCTAAGAAAAAGTCGCATGCATAACATTTTATCTAACTTCTAGACTATCACGTACGAGAAATAAAATTAGACGATAGACAACCGGTTTTCTAAGTCAATTCAAGTCTAGCGTGGTCATTACTTAGAAAGTTTGGAGGTGGGAGACCAGCAATAGCTGAACCTTCTCCCATTCTATAAAATATGTACATTTACACATATAATAAGTATGAAAAAATATAGAATAAATAAAAATTATTATTGTTATTAGCATAAAAATAAGTACGCTATGCATATATCGTCTAGTGCAGCAACTAACAGTTACTGTGAATTATTGTATACATTCATGGTTATCCATTATTATAATAGTTAATAACTTTTTATAAAACAGGCCCCTGGTCCAAGGATTGAACAGGGAGGTCTTTGTGTTCTGCGTTTCATTCTTTTTCACTTCAAAAGAACGTGAGTTACAGAAATTTTGGCTACTGACTAGAACAAGTAGCAAACTTCATTACACCAAAGCCCATCTGATTGCATCGGCTTTTGGTGAAGAACAGTTGCAGGCTTTCCGAGGCTTCCGCTGTTTCACGGGCTGTTCTACCACATCTTAATTGAATTCCATCATCAATAATAGGATGTTTGAAACGTGAATGTCTCAATCAAAAGTTACATCGGCTTCCCCTTTTGGAACTCTTTCAGCAAACGATCGATGGTTTTGAACAGTTCACAACTTTGATGTAGAGAGAGAGAAAGGATACATTTTTGCTACCATCCACTTCCGGTTGCCTATTAGGCCAACAACATACAGGGTGGAAAAGCGACCTGCAGCGACACCCTTCCTGATACCATCGAACAAATGTGATTGGAAGAAGTAAATGTCCGAATGCAACTGCGAAACGATGGATGCGCATGCCATGCCATAGAAACGCTCTCCTTTGCACTTTGTTCTGCATTGGCTCTAAGAATCAGAGGTCAGTGTTCAGGTAGTTTTCTTAATATAAACCTGTTTGGTTTTTATACATTGCTGATGTCTAAGGGTATTTCCTCGCAAAGTCTATTATTTCTAGAAACCGAAGCTTAGTTAGAATACATCTTTAGTTTAAGTTAGCTCAGAACAATTGACTGTTTCTCTGAAAATGACTACCATTTTGGATTGTAAGAGTCCAAAAGAACTTTTATCGGTCGACTGAATTTGAAGCTTCTCTTCATCTTCTGAATTGTGCAGATTTAGAGTAAAAATAAAATAAAAAGTATGGAATCCTTTCTTTTTCCTTTTGTTTCCATTCATCTTTATTTGAGACCGTATCCTGTCTACCATTAAGTCTTTTTGTGTATTTGGTTGCTTTTTTGACACATTGCAATGTTTTTGATTTACTGCATACTAGTTATTGTATCGGGTTGAAATCATAATTCTTATTTGATCTGGTTTGTAAACACATTTATTTTGCGGGTTTGGGGTTCTAAAAAGAGCAGTAGGTCATAGCTTCTGCAAAAACACCTATTACAAGAAGGCTGGGCTCATTTCTTAGTTTTATTTTTCCATGTATACGATCTGTCACATTTTTTAGAAAATTTCAAAACTTTTACAGTTATAATAATGATAACTGAGTGTTTTTTGGTTGCTTGTTTGTACGTGTTTACTTATTTTTACACCGATTATATAATAACCTTCCCATTTATTCACAAGAAGTAAATTCTATAGTTAAAAAATGGTGTACCCACACACATTTAGAACTGAACATAGTGAAACTAAAACAACCAGTGCAACTTATGGGGAATACTATGCCAGGCAAATACAAAAAAAGATAACCATTCAACCGCAATTGTTAAAAATTTTTCAATATGTCGACTCAAATCGTAACGAAATTTTAAAAAATTTACAAAATGCCGTTAAAATTCCCTCGATTTCTGGTGAATTAAAATATAGAAGCGATGTACATAAAATGATTAAATATACTGAAGATTGGTTAACCAAACTTGGTGTAAAATACGAATGCTTTAATGTTGGTTTTCATGAATTAGAAGGTAAGAAATATCATATTCCTTCAATAATTCTTGGAAGTATAGGAAACGATTACAGTAAGAAGACAGTAAGTTTTTAATTATCTTAGTAGATTTAAATTTAATTAGCACTATATCAGGTATGTGTTTATGGTTGGTTGGATGTAAAACATCCTGATAAAACAAAATGGAATACAGACCCGTGGGATGTAACGGAAATACATAAAAGACTATACGGATGTGGGACTTCAGCTGGAAAATCAACTTTGATTTCTTGGTTTACTGCTATTAAAGCTTTTCAGAACTCTAATCTAGATTTACCGGTCAATATAAAATTTGTTATAGAATCAATGCATTACCAAGAAAGCCAAGGTTTGGAAGCGTTTTTAGCTTTGAGGCGGCAAGATTTTTTCTTTAATGTTAACTATGTGGTCGTGTGCGATTCGGAATGGATAGGTGAGAAATATCCTTGTCTGACTTATGGAAGCGTTGGTAAATTATAAATCGATATTTAACTTAACTAAGTTGGTATAATTACCAAAATTCATTTCTAGGAATGTTGCATTTTAAAGTAACTATTGAAAAATCAAAAGATTCCCACACAGATATAAAAGACAACATGATAAAGATATTTGAAAGAATTCACGATGAAAAGGACAACATTTTAATTCCCAAATTTAACGACTACGTTCAGCAAATAACACCTGATGAAGAACAAGTTTATGAAGCAATACGAGATTTTGACGTTGAAGAAATTAGGTAATCAACCTCTTCTTACCCTTTTCATTGCTCAATTTATAAATGACGTTCTTAGAGATACTT
This sequence comes from Ignelater luminosus, assembly GCA_011009095.1. NCBI lineage: Eukaryota > Metazoa > Arthropoda > Insecta > Coleoptera > Elateridae > Ignelater > Ignelater luminosus. The sequence goes on along the minus strand of VTPC01003624.1, from coordinate 67,346 downwards.
TACCAGAATATAAGAGGAAGTGGGATAAGGTAAAAGTGCTAATGCATTTTTGGAGGCTACCGTCTATTTTAGTAAATGATATTGAAGAATGTACTTGCGAAAAACAAGATAAGACAAAAATCAAAAGGCATTTTATTATAAAAATAGTTCCAAGGCAAATTGTGGAAAAATCTACACAGTTGACCTTGCAGCATATTAATAACGTTTGTAAGGAACTCAAAATTGATAATAAAGTGGATGCGGAATTGGTTTCAGCATCAAGACCATGGATTGAAGATATTAGATCACCCAATTACGAAGCTGCTCGTAGAGCTACGATACAGGTAAAAGCAGAAATGAACTTATGGGTCATTGATAATAAAGTTTTGTTAGGTTTATAAAGAAGATCCAAATATGATAAGAGAAGACCGCGATTTAAAAGTTGTTACGATGTTGAACAGAATTCTGGAAAAAAGTATACTCGTCTGGCCGACTGGAGATTGTATGATAAACAGTGGTGGCAATAATGAAAATATTTTAAAGAAACACTACTATGAAGGGATTAAATTGATGGGGGCTTATCTCTTTCAAATCTCTTATATAAAAGATTAAAGATATTTACATTTCTTCAAATATACTGACTTAACTATAAGGATTGCTTTGTTTTTATTTGCTTGTATTATCCAGTTCAGATTGTTTTATTTCAAAAGTAATCTTTTTCTTTGTAGAATTCAATTTACCATTGAGTTTTGCATTATTGTTTCATAATCAATTTCAGACAAATCTAACATGGCTAACCATAGTCACAGATTTTTTCTGGTTCGATTGTTTTACAGAAAGTAAAAAAAGCCAGCGATATTGTTTCAAACTTCTGTATATCATGTGTATACAGACAAAATGTCACAGATAAAATTTTAAATATTCTATGGATTTAAATTATCATTAATAAAAATATAAAAATTTATTTAATGTACTTATAATGTTTTCATTTCAATATAAAGTTATCATCAAGATACAATAAAATATAACGAATTCCACTGTCCATATGTAAAGATATACATTTATATATCAGTTTTATGGTATATAAAGATGTCAATAAGAACGATTAGTCTTCATTAGAATTTAGCACACCAGGTGTAATGCATAAATGAAGTCATACCATACCGTAATATATTAAATCTTTCTTTATAAATTTATAATCAAATTCAAATATTTGTATATTTGCATCTCCAATAAATTGTAGTGTGTCAATTTCTTTTTCACTTTCGATAGCATAAAACATTATATTTTTTACACGGCCATGTTGTGCATATTTAAACTTCCTAATATTTTCCATTAAATACATATTTCCAATATTTTATTTCCCTTATTTTAATATATTTGTTCTTTGAATTATTAATTACCATAAACAAGATATAAATGTCAAAAAGCGGGAATAAATTAACTAATACCCCAAAGTACTTTTTCTAAATAATGCTAAGAATAGCTTTTGAGCAACGAATTATGATAGGGCACAAGACTATAGTATAGTTGTATATTAATTGCAAAAAAAATGCTAAAATTAATTTTTACTGCATTAATAAATCAACCAAACTGTTTTATTGTTGAAGTCAGAAAGTAATGACAAACTTTAGGAAATTTCCTAAAGTTTGAAAAAAAAACAGTTGAATAACCTAAAAAAGCAGCAGCTGTACCACCCAAGAAATGCTATAATAGTCCAGTCAACGAAGAAGTTATAGAGGACATGGAAAGGGGGAGAATTTTTCTCTTGAGGAATGTGTTGGGGGTAGTTAAGAAGCAAAGATACTAAAAGTCCCCGCTCACAGTCTTGCCGCTTCAGGGGGGGAGGGGGGCGGAAAGATCCCTCTTTTCGGTTTCTTGCTTATAACTCGGAAACAGTGCGTCGTACGGTAAGAAGTATTCTCCACAAAATAAAAGATAATTAAATTTCCAACAAGACTGTCTATATTCATTTCCTCTCTATGTGTTATAGTTTCTGAGATATTCGCCAGCGAAGATTGATAATTTTCGAAAAACTTTTTTTTGCCTCACATTTTTCGTCAAACTTGTCCTTCTAACTCTTCAGCCTTATGTTTTACAAAAACGTCATCAGATAGAAAGTTGTAGAGCATTCAGTTCCCTTTAAAAATATGTAATAGTTACTAATTTATCTTCTACAGGTCAGAGATTACAGCAATTTGAAGTTTTTGAATACATTTCGTGATTTTTAAAGAAAAGTGAGTCAAAAAAAAGTTTTTCGAAAATTATCGATCTTCGCTGGCGAATATCTCAGAAACTATAACACATAGAAAGAAAATAAATATAGACAGTCTTGTAGGAAACTTAATTATCTTTTATTTTGTAAGGAATGCTTTTCACCGTACGACGCGCCATTTCCGAGTCATAAGCAAGAAACCGAAAAGAGGGACTTTTCCACTCCCCCCCCCCCCTGAAGCGGCAAAACTAAACAACTTTTTATGTTCCTAATAATAGTTGTCGCAGATTGTAGATTTTAGGACCATTATCAGATTTTGTTCTTCACATTAAGTTAGTTTCAAACGGCTGCTTCTGGTAGATTGACAGACAAATAGGTCACTTCTTCAGACACCTCCATTAGTCTGCATTCCTCATTACTTCATTAGGTTTAATCGGGTGGTAGGTACAGCAAAGGTGGTTGGTCATCTTGATCTCCATCTGAGTCTGTTATTTCTTTTATATTGCTACTTATTAACTTAAAAGATTTCTTTTTATCTTGCAAAACTGATGATCGTCAAATCGATTGCCTAATTCTGCATTAGAGATAAACAGTTTTCAGTTTTTGTTGCTCGCTGGAAGATGTTGCCTTCATCGGATGCTAGATTTACTGCGAAAGTCATGCTTACATGTTTCGAATTTAATCTTCCTTAGTTTAGAGTTCCAGTTTGAAAAAAGTAAGCATGACTTTCGCACTAAATCCATCATGTGATGAAGGCAACATCTTCCAGCGAGCAACAAAAACTGAAAACTGTTTATCTCTAATGCAGAATTAAACGATCATCATTTTTGCAAGATAAAAAGAAATCTTTAAAGTTAATAAATAGCAATAGAAAAGAAATATCAGACTCCAAACCAGCGCGACTTGGAGTTTGAAATGATTTCAGGTTGATTTTAGCGTGTATAGTATTTATTTGACTTTTATCGTAAACAATTGAACACAGCTGCTTGGTAGAAGATTTGGGGCTAGTTCTAAGTTGTGTGAAATTTAGTTCTTCTGTTAGGAAAAAGATTGCTCTTGAATGGAATTAGTCAGCTGGTGCTTGATTAGGGAGAAAACTAAATCGGTTTCTTTAAAATTTATTGTTGTGATCTTAAAGGAGTTTTCATTCGATATCGAATTTGTGCCCTGCCTAAGAGCCAATGCGAATGATACAGAGTGTCCATAAAGTGATCCATAAATTTATATAAAAATCTGAGTCAAGTTTGTTAGGAAAAATGCTTGGACTACAGAATCTAAACCATATAATATAACTTATCGCGGAGCGGCTTAACTTTCCCTATTTTAGTTTTTTACGATCTTTCATAACCTATCGTCTAGTATCAGTCTTTGATCTAACTGGATGTTTTAGATTTCCAATCATTTCTAGTTAGACCGGAAATTGATGCTAGGCGATGAATTGTCGAAAATTAAGGCCGGAAAGTTACTGGTGTTCAAATACTTACCCGTTTGGACAAAGTTTGGAACTGACCCATAGAAACAGAAGTCTAGAAACTGCGGGGTTAAACCACTATGTAGGCTTACATAAGGCCGAAATCCAAATCCCAACTTCTTGCCAGGTCAAAAAAATAAAGTAATTAATGCAGTCTTTTAAAAATGGAAACGAAAACCCCATATCGGCGCAATCGTGGGAACATTGACAATCGGTTTTCTATTCAAGATAAGACTAGCAAACGATTATTTCTTAAACCAATTTTAAAGCCGTGAAAAAATTATACTTTTGCGCTTATGTTATGTCGTAAGTATAAGAGCCAGAATTTCCGCAGACTCCTAGGGCAAACTGAACCAGTCCAACCCTACGTTTAGTGTTAGTCACGACTTGGAATACATTTGTCTTTCCTTAGTTCGATAGTTGAGAAAATAGAGACTGAAAAACACATATGTTAAATTGACTGAGAGCAACATATATCTGACAGAAGAGTTTTTTTAACACCCAACACTTTTTCTTTATATTAGGTAGGGTAAACGCACCTAAGTACGTCCAGCTCCAGCCGCCCATAAATAACGAAGATTTTTAGCTTTGTGTTATCTACCATCCTTCGTTCTAAGGATTATGTTACATTCATTCCGGTAAATAAAAGTTATATGTTAATTATTAGCATTTATTTACTGCCAGTACGTGATTGTGTTTACTACGACTGCCATTGAGTGCGTTTTTATTAACGAGAAACGGTTGCATTCTAGGTAAGATTTGCGCATTTTTGTGGATATCTTCGTAAAGATTTTTGTTTGGTAAATTAAAGCAATAGTCCTTCTTAATATTTAATACAAAAAATCCTGGATTTTAATTAAACAAATGTCGAAAATAAGGTAGGCAGAGTACCGGTATTCCCAGATTCGTCGTCACCCGCTCGCCGCCTTCCACTGTCGTGCAGTAGATATTCCACAATACTGAGACTTTATATTATTGTTGTTCGACTTTTTAATTTAATTTTTTGATTAGCACCCACATTTATTAATCTTTCTATCATTTATTGGATGGTTATTTTCTTCAAAAAAAAAATCTAATTTTAGGAAGTCAACATGTCCAAACAACCAACTTAAGTGAAAAATGAACTTTTAAAGAGTATCATGTAGAGAGTAGGAATTAAATTCATTTGTTTATTAATTATTACTTATTTTGTATTTGCATGTATTTTTTAAAATAAATTCTTTTCATTTCAATAAATCGTTTACGAGCAAATGCAAGAAAGGCATACAATTGTTAAATTATTTTATGCTTATGGCGAGTAACGAAGATATCGCTAAAACAGATTTAATTTGCCATACAGGTGATCCGAATAAAGCTTCCAAGAACTGATATGTAATCATTCCTCACGTTTATAGCTTTGTTTCTTGAAGGGCGGCTACTAGGACCTTGACGGCGGATTTTTAGTAATTAGCGGCGGATTACGGGGCCAAAGTGTCGGTTTTAATGAATTATTTTTTTTCTCATATAAAACTAAACGTTAAATGACTTTTGACGATTGAGCATGTATATCATTTAAATATGCATAACTACACAGAAAGTTTCATTGATAAATATTATTTCGTTTTAAATTTAAACGAATTTGAACTTCAAATATGCTTTAGGTGGCAGAGGATTGGTGTTTTTACCCTAAGTTAGTTTGCTTGGCTTACAGCCTGGTGTGCTAAACTTTTTCTTCCGTGACTAATATGTCACAACGTACATGTCATACAAAATTTAATAAAAATCAGAGTGTAGTATGTTGATTTTCAGCAAATGAGATTTAAAGAAAATAAGTTTGTACTCTTATTTTTGTGAAGAAAGAGGGTATTTGTAACAGCTTTTTGATCGTTACAAGTGAACTACGGTTTAGAACAGATAGTTGGGCATAGGAGAAGAACTTAAGATTTCATTGAAAAGAAGATGTAATTTTATGCGAGGTTTAATGTGTCTTCCTTATCTAGGAGTAATACCGGCTTTACTAGAGGCTTCGGTATTTAGTGTATGTCAGTTCCTACCTTTTCTATCTAGCTCTCTGTTTCCTTCCCTATTGTTTATTCTTCCTATTTGAGATTGGAATATTTTGTTTCTTAGCTATTGTGTATACTCGCACTTGCTTTTTTTATTTTATTATTAGTAAGTATTATCACAGTATGTCTCAGTGTGCAATGGCGTAGTGCTGTAATAATTCAATATCCAATTTCCAACGTGATACACACAAAATTTAAAGATTCAAACTAAACCTGGAGTACCGCTGCAGATAAAATCCGAGTACTATCAAATCTGTACTCCTCGATGAACACTGGTGTACAAACCCTCTAATTACTCACTTTCCTATATATTTCACATTTAGATAATTTCTAACATTGGCATAGTAGTGACACGAATTTCCATCATGTTGTAGCCACATCTTCCGTTTGTCTTTGTGTGATAGTCCAATATTGTTTATTAGTTATGGTGAAGTATTTTGCAGAGAAGTTAGATAAATAGCACTAGTTATGTCGTCATTAAAAAAAAATATAAACCAAGCAAGTAATTTTCTAGAAATCTAGGTTATCACATCAGACATTAACCGAGATTAAGAAGATGAGTTTCTCTAATCCAAAGAGGATTTTCTATCACATAGATTTGCATAAAGCTTTGCTCTATATAGAATTAGAATTTGAGGTTAGTACTGAACCAAATGCGCCTAATACAGATGAAATTTTGTTTCTCTGCAAAATAAGCTGCATTCACCAATTTTATTTTCTATATGTGTAGATTCTCTTTTAGTACATACCGCGAACTTTCCGTTTTTTCCAAAAGAAGTTCCCAAACTCTTAAAGGTAGTTATTGTGTTTCTTTTATTGAGGTTAGAATTGTTTTTTGAATAATAAGGCACAAAGAATATAATAGAAAATAAGTTTATTAACACAACTTACCACTAGGCGTATTGCGACATATTGCATTCTGTATCTATCTATCTCTATCTGTAAGCGTCCCATTGACATTAAAAATATAGATTGGATGAGGTCTTCTTTTATTTTTGACAATTCTGGATCTTTCTGTGTTTCTAATGCGATTGATGCACTCGTAAGTGAGTATGTTGAAATCTGATTGATTACTTGGTCACATAAGGTCTGTAGTTCTTGATCTAGGATTGTTTCCATGCCAATCGATGTTCTATTACAAGGTGCTCTTGATAAGAAATCAACATTGATGTGGTCTTCAGCCTTTCGATGTTGGACCTTGTAATCGAAATTTTGTAAAAAAGCGGCATAGCGGAGTAAACGCGCTGATGTCATCGCCGGTAACTTTACGTCTTGATGAAAGATGCGTGTTAGAGGACGATTATCTGTGATAAGGGTAAATGACTGACCATAAATGTAGTTGTAGAATTTATCTACTGCAAACACGATAGCAAGCTCTTCCCGGTCAAGTTGACTGTAATTTATTTCAGCTGGCGTCAGTGATCTAGATACAAATGCTACAGGACGTTCGACTCCTTCGACTATATTTGATAATACGCCCGCGATTCCTGTTGGACTTGCATCACATGCTAGTGTTATTGGTAAATTAGGATCAAATGGTACCAATACCCGATCACTCGATATTTCGTTCTTCAGTTTGATGAAAGCTGATTCACATGATGATGATGGCCAAAAGAATATTTTATCTTTGCGTAGTAATTCTCTCAGCGGATAGGTCACTGTGGATGCATCTGGTATGAATCGTGAATAATATGTAAGCATGCCCAAAAATCTACGTACTCCATCTGCATTTTTTAGGGCGAGGTACATTATTGATAGCTTCTACTTTCTTGGGGCATTTAGAGATTTTGTTCTGGCGAATGATGTAACCCAAATATTGAATCTCTGTTTGAAAAAAACACATATGTCTTCATTGACATGTAAATTATATTTTTTTAGGCGTTCCAGGCAGCTAATAAGGCGTTTCTGACATTCTTCCATTGCTGCTCCATGGATGATAATATCATCAAAATATGACATTGTGCCTTCCAAACCCTTAAGGATTTGGTCTAATATGCGAATAAATTCACTTGGGGCTGTTTTGATGCCAAATGATAATCTATTTATTTGGTACGTTCCTCTATGCGTTGAAATTGTTTGAACTGCTCGGCTATCATCATCAACTCGAACGTGCAAATATGCTTTGTACAGATCTAATCGACAAAAATAACTTGAATTTTGGAGATTGTTTAAAATATCATCGATGCGTCTAATTGAATAGTGAGCTGATTTAAGCTGAGGATTGACGGCTATCTTTTAGTCGACACATAGCCTAACATTCCCATCTGGTTTGGGTATGACAAGAAGTGGTGATCCCCAGTCGCTAAGATTGACTTTCTTTATTATACCATTCTGTTCAAGGTCATCTAATTCTTTTTCTACTCGTTCTCGTAAGGCATATGGTACTTCTCGTTGTTTAATAAAAACACAACTTAACACTCGACGTATTGCGACATATTGCATTCTGTATCTATCTATCTCTATCTGTAAGCGTCCCATTGACATTAAAAATATAGATGGCTGCAAATACATTACAGTAGTTCTGCTTGGTGTACGCCTTTGTGGATAACGCCAAACATACAATCTAACAGCGGCATCGGCGTTCTTATCGCATTTTCCATAAATTAAAATTGCATCTGTTTTTTTCCTGTCGAGGTGGCTATGAATATGTAATTTGGGTTGCATAAATCAGTTTCGTTTTATAAGCCGACGAGAATCTTACTGAAGCTAGTTCGATACATGGACTCGCTATCACTTTAGCTAATATGATCGTTTTAGCTTTTAAAGTCATTTTGCATGCTTTTCTTTTTATTGTAGGCTTAGAATTTTTGCATGAATATGTTTTAAAAAACTTTCTTAACTTCTCGATATGTAAGACGTGGACATTTGTCATTTTTTGTATTTGTTGTTTTTGTTATTTGGATTGTAATTCTTTGTTAAATACGGACTATGGTAGTCAGTCCTTTCTTTGAGCTGCACCTATATGTTTAAATCACCTTCTAAACCGCATGGCAATATATTAAAATATCTAAGCAACATAAGATTTTACAGGGTGTGCGATTCCGAAACAAATTATAACCACTTTATAGAAAAAGTGTGTTTATTTCATTAACTATCTAGTATGTTTTGATCATATGGAGTTACTTTCAATTTAATCACTTATTACGACAGCTCGGTATTTAGTATATTTATCAAAAACTGATTTCCGCAGGTACCTTCCTACTTGGGTATCGTTTCTCTATATTTAATTGACCTCTAAAACAATGGCCGTAATCTTAATAACTAATATTTTAAAATACATCTATTGTTTTGAAAAGATTTTTAAGATCATGATTGTGAATTTCAAATACTCCGAGTCCACTTCCGTATAAATTATATAACGATTTTTTTTTCTAGAATTTATTTCTGGGTATTATTTTAAATGGTTTTATGTTTCACATTCAAATTTAGTATTCATGACCTTATCTTGGAAGAGTTTCGGTAGGAAGACAAAGTGAAAGGTCAAAAACGAGAACTCTCGTAGACGTGCAAGGCATTAGGTACTAGTTGGTAAATTGTTCTGATAATTTTAATAAGAGATGGCTAAGGTAGGATGGTAAAACCACTAAAGGTTTCAAATTATTAAAATCTTGTTGACCAAATTTTGGACAACGCGATTAATTCACGGACGACGTTTCTTGATTTGACTATTTATCCAAAATTTGTTTCTTGGCTGAAAATTAAACTTTCTTTATCAAGATCCAAACTTTAAAATGAATCCTTTTGCCTTCTTCTTGAGTAAAGCCTCCTTGATATGACTATTTTGGTTTTATTTTTCTTTAGTAGATAGTAATTAAAAATTCGAAATCTATTATTAAGGTCTTTTTTTTCTCAATAGCTCCTCTAGGACTTGATAATTAGGGAGAGGGCGCTTGGATAAAAATCTGTACACAAAAATGCTCGTCCATTCAAAACAGCTCCAAGATTCATGTTCACACAACGCTGAGCAATCTAGTTGGGACTTGTCATTTGTTTATCTGCCAAAATTAATTTCCTGAAACAGTCTAGAGATCTAACAGTTTTGTCATGACCCATAGAAAATCAGTTAGTAAGAGTAAACCAGCTAAGCCAAAGCTAGCTAGAAGATCACGGCACAGTTTACCTTAAACTCTAACATCTCTGTCCGGGACGTGGCCAAGAAGCTCAACTGCTCCCATTCATTGGTGCAGCAGATCAACAAGCAATCGAGATCTTAAACCTATAAAGTCATATTGGGTTCGTGACAAGATAAATGAGGACAATTTAAAATCTGGCCGTATCTTGCTGGACAATGCGACCTACGTCGAGGCTGACTTCTCACTGATTTTCCACTGCAAAGGATCCTACGGTAATTTAAGTCACAAAGTTTCTAGAAGACTACTTTGCCTGACAAGAGATCTGTATATGCCTCTACGGTCAATAAAAATATTTACAGAGCGCTGAAAGCACAAATTAAACCGTTTGTGGAATTCTACGAAGGATGATTCTGTTTTGACCAGATTTGAGCTTTTCTCATTACAGCAGAAATGTAGTTACATGAGTAAAAGACAACAATTTGGATTTTGGCTTAAAGGAGTTCAAATCCTTTCGAGTGCCCTGAACTAAGACTAATAGAAATCGATAAGTGGAAACTCTTGAAGACCAAGATTATCACACAGTTTAGTAAAAAGTGGGAGAAACTAAACTCTCTAGGTCCGAAATATGGTGCTTGAATTTTTTAATGTACAGATCTTAGTACAGGGATGAGCACCGGGGTCTAATTGGCCGAATTGGCTCATATATAACAAGATACTTTCATATAGTTTACCTATCTATTTAGTATAATTATTATTCAACAGCAAAAGCGTTCTTCTATTTTAGTTTAAGACTTTCTTTTCTTTAAAACTATAGTTTGTGTTATTAAAAGACTGTAATTTGTGTTTGTTCTTTTGTTTTTTTGGTCTTTATGCTAATACATAGAAGATTCTGAAGTCACTGTTTATCGTAATATACCGCACGTTGTTTCCAATGTCTAGACATATTCTCCAAAAGGTGAGGTTTAATATGGAATTTTGTGTTTTAACTTTTAACGCAAATGGTAAGATCTGGAGACTAGATTTAAGTTTTTACAATCTTGATAAACTTTGTAGACAGAAGTAGATTTAGTCTCTTTTAGTTTCCTTACAAATAAGAATTAACAAGAATCAGTAAATCATAAAGTATAAAAACGTAGTCAGATAAATCATCTAGTGCGTCAGATCAGAAAAAATTCTTTTTTTTCTATAAAAAGTTATCTTACCTTCATGTTTAAAAGGTAACACTTTTGCGAACAAAATATCGTATAATTAGTTATAAAGGGAAGGGATATTAATTGAGATCCGTCAATTTTTGCTCTATAGTCCCTTGTTAATCCTTAAAGTCTAATTAACGTTGATGATTGCCGAGAGTGTTAGGTACGTCGGCCATAACGGCGCAAAGAGTGGTTAGGTTACCGCCCGCAAAGTCCCCCGTGGCCGATAAATTAATCAACACTGCCAGGGAGAAGCGAGAGGGCTGTTATCTCGTTCATACTTCTATGTGTGTGACTGGAAGCTGTGTACGAATTCTGAAAACTGACATGAACAAAACATTTTGTTTAAATAAATTTCTTTCTCGCGTCTTCCTTTTTTTAAGTGTGACTAAACTCTAGCAGCATTTTTTAAATTTAGATTTTAGCGTTGCCCAATTTCAAGATTAGTAGTCTGGCTATTTTTGATTTGGCTTGATTTTATTTCACATTTTAATTGATGTCAAATTAATAAATCAGCAAGCAAACTTTCAAGATTGTAATCGTGGAACTCTGCCAAGGCCATTACGTTTTCTTTATATAACCATAAGAAATAATCAAAAATAATTATTACATAGGATTCAAAATTATTTTCTAGTGGAAATATTGTACATTTCTAAGGACTGTATTGGAAATAATATTTGCAACACACAATTTATTATTTTTTGAGTAAAATTCGGAGCTTATGATTTCGTACACGGTCTATACGTCGATGGCAAGTTGTAAATCCAAAAGCAACGTGCTGTAAATCGTGATGGATTATCCTGCTGTCACACATGGCTACAGTTCGGTAAAACATCGACATGACCAATAAAATGGCCCACTAGGCGCTCACTTTATTATAAATAAAATTCAAAGAAAATACTTCTAACGAATACCTTTGATATTATACAGATTGGGAATTTGCAAAAAAAGGTAAATTCTGACCCCTAATGTTAAAATCATTAGCATTATTAGTGAATAAATAAAATGATTGGTCAATACCTATATAAAAAGAAATTCTAACTGGGGATGATGTGCTTTGTACTTCAATCAAAGATAAGAGCAAATCCAATCAACAAATCACTTCCATGAATCTCAACAACAATGGAGTCAAAAGAAATCTCAGAAAGAAAATATATATATATAAAGTATATAAAAGCAACAAATCTAGAAAACAAAAATAAAAATAAAAAGGTGGGAAAAGAAAAAGCGTGGAGGGACAAGTGAACATCCAAAGAAGCGATATCATTAGTTCTGTCGGCCCCAGCAATGTAGCGCCACGCTGCAAATCGCCACTAAATGTCAAATAAAAGCTATCGAGCTTTTTATAACACAGCTCCTTGCCGGTAATAGAAAACAAGAATGAATGGAGATGGTTTCTACTTTTCTCTTTTACTTTGATGCTACTCTAAAATGGGATTGTAAAATTAAGTAGTTCTTATTGCAATTTATAGATACAGTTCGAATTTTCACAACAAAACAAATAAAACAACTTTTGTTAAATGAAAATGCCAAAAGTAAGGTTTATGAATTTCTTAATTGTTTTCATTTCAAAACCATAAAGTCAACTTCTAAACTCAGTGTAAAACGTAAAATTATTGTTAAGCTTAAAAACCCATTAAAATTAGGAAAACAAAATTAAAACCTCTTTAGAAACATAAAAATTTTAAAGAGAAAGTAAATTTAAGTTGTACGCTGAGGACTATTTTATAAAAACAATATATCATGAAAAAAAAAGGGAGACCTCCCACACGAACAATATTCGAGATTGTCGCCATTTTCGCATCGCTGTGAAACGGTGCGATAGACATAATAAAAAACGCTATATAAGGAAAATGCATTACGATTCCGCGGTTGGAATGGCCCCCTAGAGATTACGGATAAACTCCGCCATATTATTTCGCGGTTCAGTTTGCACCGGCGTTTTAACGTTAATAACTTTTCCTTAAAGTTTCGCTATACATGTTAAAATGTAAACTCTCGACAAAGAACAATTTTACCTTTTTTTTCTTGCGTTTTTACACTTCAACAGCATCCCTTTCTATTTTACCTCTTTTCTTCTTTATAGCAGGCTTTTACTGCAGTTTGCTTCACGTTATTACTTTTGCAAAGTGTAACTATGATTTCTTTTTGACTGGTAAAAGTTTTCCTTTTAAAACGATATTGAAAAGAATCTTCCGATTCTTTGATTTAAAAATACCGACTTGAAATTGCATTAATTTCTTTTGCTCAAGGGAATATATCGTTTAGCTACAGAAAACACAAGCAATATTACGTCGATCCTCGCATTAAATTTTTGTTTGTTTTATTTCTCCGAACCTGATGGAAAGAATCCTTAGATAACAATCCTACTTGTAGGGATTTTCAGAGTTCCGAAATTATTTTGGCATACTTCAATTCCATCTGTGCTGGCGTCCGTCCCAGAGAATAAATTGCTGCAGCATTTACAATGTAAGATCTTTGTTAAAATTCGGGTTTAACATTAAGAGCAGCAAACTTTCAATTCATATGTTTACGATTTCTGACACACCGAAATGATTAAAATAATTAAATGCCATTTAAAAAAACGAAAGATTTGAGCCCCAGACTCTTATTTAATTTAGAACTTCTATACCTAACAGAGTTATTAATTACTTTCGTTAAATTATTGATTATATCTATGTATTCGTTTTTTTTCTTTGTTTTTGGAGAATCGAGGAAGAAAAACGAAAGCGAATCGGATCGCTTTTGCGTTCAATTGCTAAGAACCTTCAGTTCTATTCTATTCGGACAATTTTAAAGATTTTCTTGAATTTTGGAATTTCGCACTAAGCCGAACCCGTGTTTTCCCCAAAGATTGTGCCCTCGGGTATCCTAAGTATGCATGAGAAATTTTTTAGTTCTCACTTTATAAGTTTTACATTTGAAAACCTCTTAACGCTGTCACTAAACTCTTCGATTCCGAACGTTAAGGTTCAGACGATTTTTTCGACCTGACGATTCATGGTCTCTATTGGGTTCCAGAGAGATCATCTATGCAAAAGCCATCAGAATCGACCTGGTAGTCTTTGATATCTAAAAAGTGGAATGCCGAAAACAAATCATTTTTGGCCTTTTAGTACGTTCGTTCTTCAAACCAAAACGGTGATTAGATGTAGACGTATTACAGGAAACGATATAAGGTAAATTGGCTTATAAGTTAATTCTTTCAGAGAATTTTTCCTGATTCGATGATTAAGACTATTTATTTCGTCCCTGTCTCCAATGGTTTCAGTTTTTTTCTTGTAAATAAATGTTGAATTATTTGGTTTGGCTTATGTGAATGTAAACAGGTAATGCATGTTCTTAACATTGATTGATAAGAATGGAAAAGATTATTTTCTGGAGTAGTTGTAGAAAGTTGCCCATTTTTTCATGCTTTTTCTTCTGTTTTTCTTGATTGTATACTTTTTGATAATGAATTGTTTCTCCAGTTATAGATATGATTGCAGTCATGCTGATGAGAAATATACCCAAGTAGTATCAACAGATTTCAAACTAGGAACATAGATGATAATGACATTTGCAGTGATGTTGGTAACTTCTATGTTGTTGTAATTATTTGGCGAACCTTCAGTCCGGCCTCGAGTGCGTAGCGAGGTAGTCGATCCGGTCTCCGTCTGCGGGTGATGCACTGAAGTTGAAAAGTAAGACAGCTACTCCAACGGCAACTCAACACCCGTTTTAGGGAGGACGGCTAGAAGTCACCAACTCCATCTGCCGGTGCCCTTTGCTAGGATCGGGGGGTAGGCTCGGTAGAGTTCCAGTTTCTCAGCCTCTTCCGCCAAGCCTGCTCTATAGGAGGGGGCAGGTACCAGCAACTCCACCACCATTGTTGCAATTCGAGCCTGAGGCTCCTCTAATGCAACCACTCCACAGTTGTCGAAATTCAACTTCCGTCCGTCACCCCTGGATAATCCCCTTCCCCCATCCCATCCTTTTTCCCGCCAAATCCTCTCGCAGCGCAAACTGCGGGGGGTTGTGTTTCTGAAAAGAACCGTTTGCTCCACTCATCACCTTAACCACTCCTAAACCATCCATTCACAACCAATCTCAAAACCCAACATTATTTCAATGTTAATCCATTCACAATCAATTTAATTTCCACAATCCTTTTTTAAAAATCCATCATTATTCTTAAATAACTCCACTTTCTATCAACTTTTATCCACGAATTTCATTATCTAATATCCCAATTATTCCAAAATCTCTACTGCCAGTTCGAGTTCGCACCGTTTGGTCTGTCATCACCACCGCCGTCGTCCACATCGATAACTAGAAATCCACAACTACACCTGCATTCCGAAAAACCAGATATAACTTCAATCCAACAACACCAAGAACCGCCGCGACGGCATCAACTCCATCAACATCAACATCAATCGCATCTCAAGCCGACTTTACCAACTTGCCAACGCGACACCTCCAAGAATAACAAGCAGCAATCGAAGCGCCGACCACAGTTCCATCATCCATCAACACCATTCCACAAGCTGAAGAGAGGTCGAACGACCTCTAAAGCCGTCGCGCTATGCGCGACATTAGCAATGATTAACAACAAAAGCGAACCTTTGAACGGTGATTTGGAAGGTATTCTGAGCTTGACTTCGGTTCTTCTTAGAAAGGACAGCAGAATTATCCGTAATCTTTCTTGTATCTGGATTATTGTAAATAGAGTAGATTGAGTCTAGAGAAATAAAATCCGTTCTGGGTTTGTAGAACCGGGAAAAGTTTCAAATGAATTCAAAGATGAAAGATTTTTTAACCCTGAGAATTGTGATCAGTCCAGGCTAGATTCAGACGTAACGGGTTTTTCTTAGGCTCTTGAAGTATCATTAACGAAAGAATCCCAATGAATTTTCTTTAAACTTCAAGAATGTCAAACGGAATAAGCTGAATCTAAAATAAAAGACTCTCCTTAGGCTTGCTAATATAGATCAGAGGTTCTCAAACTATCGGAGGCGTGATTATTAGGAAACCAAGAAAATACTGTCTAAAATTAACTCTTTCACAAGAACAACAATAACAAGCATTTTATCAAAACTCAAAAATACGAAAACATTTTCCTTAGCAATTTATTAAAAACAGTGAGTGTTAAAGGCTTCTTAACTCTTAGTTTCGAATTTGCATACGTATTTGTAAAACTTCTACTTTCTACCAATAAATCTTTTACGTAGTTTTTATTTTTGGTACATAACTAAGTGCAAATGGCAGCCAACTTTCGAGATGTCCAAAAGAAAACTGCAAGTGTTTTATCATTTTGGAGTCCTTTCATTTCTTCCCCTAAATCTCTGTTCCCTAACCAAATATCAACTTTATACCTTGAATATACATCACTTCAAATATGGGGCCTCAATATTCATGTTATGGTTTTTCCATTGTTCTATGTTAGCTCTTTACGATATTTTGTAAATAACAATCCTTTGTCAGTAAGTAGCCCAGCCTAAGTACTTGATTGGCCTGCTATTTTCTATAACTTTGCTTTGGCCTTGGAAGACAGATTCTCGTGCTAACCTCGTCATACTTATAAACATGCTCCATATTTTTTAGTTTATTTTTTCCATTGTAGCCTGTTCTTTTTTGCGCATTTCTGATAAGTTTAGTAAATCTTCCTTCGCAATCTTCCTCACAGAAACATTTACCAACAAAGTGATCTAGTCATCTGCAAAAGCCTGGTAAAGTCGTCAGAAACAGAAAGATGTAAAATCGTCAGATTTGGAGGTCTCTCGTCAGCTCTGGTATTACTAATTGCAGCTTTTTTCCCCCAGTATTTACAAAGTTTAGCTCCATCTGTTGATTTACGAGTTTTACCAATAAAATTGATGAAACAAGTAAATAGTGTTGGGGATATTGTCAAGATATACATCTTTTTCATCAATTTAGTAATTTAGCGACTTTTGCAACAAAAATTACTGGAAAACAATCTCGCTTAAGTATAAGTGTGTTAAAATCGATATAAATATGGTATTACTGTCCAACTGATAATTAATTAAGGAGGGCATAAGTTTATCCAGATCAGAAAAGGGGGGCATGTACGGAAAAAGTTTAAGAAACCACTGGTATAGTCTGAATCCAAGGGTGAAGGTTCATGAGGTAGAGTTCAAATCGAAAAATTGTAACTTTTTGGGCCTGAATATAAAACTTGGAAAAAACATACGACCGACTTTAAATCATTACTGTGAAATTAAACTTGAGAAACCCTGTCCAGATCAGATCTTTCTTTATTTTTTTCGCATTTAAATATAATAGCAATTAGCAGTAATTTTATTTATTTTTATGATCGATCCTGTAGCTGCATGTAATCCGTCAAATATTGTATCGCTAGGATTAAAAGTGCCACTTTGTTTGAAAAGCAATTATGCTTTTAGGCGAAGGAGAGAGAAGCGCATGTTTTAGAATAATTGGCGCACAGTAGAAAACCCATTTACGCATGGGATAACTTGGACAAAACTTGATTACCAACAACTTTGATCAAACCCGTACTAACGTTGCCTGTCTAGAAGAATGAACTACTAAAGATATAATTTATTGAGGTAATTTAGTGATCAACAATAAACAAATAACCTTCCCCAAAAAGGATTGTGTAACTTGTGTAGTAGGTATTCTTTTATATTATCTTTTTTCCATCTTGGCTCAAAAATGTGAATCGTAGATCTCATCTTTAAAACCAATTATCACGGTATTGCCTGTTACTAATAACATATCTAAAGCGTACGATAATGGAAAATGCACCTTTTCAGCTTTTCTTGAATGCAGTAAGTGGTTTGATAGTTTAAACCATGAATTGCTACTCGCAATAATACATCACGAAAATCTTGAATAAAATACACTTGAATAGTTTGAAATTACTTGTTTTTATCTATGCAAGAAAGCTTTAAAGTCATTTTTAATATCTTTTCACTCATTGGTATTACTATAGGGGAGTATCGCAAGATCCTATTCTTGGTCCTCTACTGTCTATCATTTACAGCAACGGGTTTTGTGACTGTGTGAAGACCTGCAATACAGTTATGCTTCGACAACAAACAGTTGATTACTGTTTTCATCTGAGCAACGCCAATCATGATGCTTTTGTCTAAAACAATATCTTGATTCAATGTATTAATCTTCTCAGTAATCGTAAATAAATTCTAATAAATCCTGCATTTTGATTCTCGATTATTAATTGGTCTGTGTAGACGTATCTACTTTTCTACATTTTGCTCTTGACCAAGGCTAACTTGAGAATTAAATGTGCAAGGCGGGTTTAACTTTTTTATGCTCTTCCATTTCATACGAAAATACATCAGGAGTAGAAAAACGTTACACCTAAGACAGTCGCTTCACTAGTTTTATTTAGTTTTGGCTAGCACAGGAGAACAAAAGCAAAAAAATCCATGTACTGAAAAGGACGAGTTTTCCAAAAAAAAAGGTTGTCTTCTTAAAAAGAGGACGTCTGTTCAACTTATCTTTAAGCTTTACAGGAATGTTTTGTAGAAAAGTGGCAAAAGCGTAGATATTAATAATTGTCCCTCAAGATTAACTATTATTACGCCAAAGAGCCCTAAAACCGATGAAGTTACCCTTTTTCTTGCGTTCTAATAGAGTCAAATCAAATATTTTATTTTTTCAGTTCTCAAATATTCTTTTTCCAATGGGAAATTCAATATGTTAATGAAATCGTATTTATTTAATGAGAGAACAGTTTTTGTTGACATTTTAAGTACTTCCTGCTTGTTACATGATTATCTAATTTTTAGTAAGTAAATAATAAGACTCCAACTTCAGTTACACTGTGATTAAATGCGTAAATAAACATATACGTACAATATGGAAGAAAACTCAAAGGTAACCCAAGAATCAGATTCTAACCTCAAATCGACTTCACCCAATTTCAGTGAAAACGACGAAAAGAGCGAAGATGCCCTCAATAAACCAATAAGAAGAAATAGTAATATGAATTCCAGTGAGATAGATTCTGAATTAATGGAGAAATTGCGTGGTGATGCAATAGGTGATACTTTATACAGTGAATCATTTGCTGCTAAAACATTACTGCAACTTTCTGATTTAAAATGGTCCGAAAAAGTAGAAGAGGATTTATGTTTCTTATGGGATATGACTCTGGAAAAGGACGTTTGTGATTATTTATTGAAACTATCGTATCCTAGTATTGCTTGCGCAGCAATTAGTAAATATGATGAGAATCGTTTAATTGAAATTGTGATAGGTATTTTAGCAAATATTTGTTGTACTGTAGATGTGACTGATTTAGCCGATGAGCAGATGGATATTGTACTGTCTGCATTAAGAACTGATGATGCTTTAATTTTAATTCAAGTCGTACGTTTTATAAAAGCTATTGCATATAATCGTGAAACTTTGCCTTTTATCGATGAAACAATATTGGAACAAATTAGTTTTATACTGTTAAACTCATGTAATAATGAGTTATTAATAAATTCATTAGACGCTGTATCGAAAATTACAGCCGATTGTAAAATAGATGCCAATTTGTTAAATGGTAACTTGGTTAAGTCATCCATAGTAGCTTATCAATGTGTTTGTAATAGTGAACGTGAGCGTTTATCTTTAGATCAGGACCAAATAGAAACAAACCAACAAAGAACTGCTCTTACACATTTAATTCAGATTGTTAGTAATATTTGTTGGTATATCAATACTGATTCCAGTGATCGACTGTTAAATGAAGTAAAAGAAAATTCAGGTGTATTTCTTGAAGAGTTATCAAAATTATTTAGTTGTTATAGTAGAGATGAAAGCCTTTTACCTGTATCAGAAGAATTACAGTTTTATGTAGACGCATTAGTTTTTATTTTTCAAGTTTTATCAATAAATTATAATGGTAAAATTTTTAGCAACTTAATGATTATTACAAATATTCTATTGAAAAATAAATTTGAAGAATTAGGTTTATTTCTAGAGCTTGATTGTTATTTTATTTCAGTCGGTAATTTAGAAGATATAAAATGTGATTTACGTTGTTTAAAGAGAGACGAAGTAATTGCAATACTGAATAAGCTTAAAAGTGATGAAGATTTTCCTTACATGGAAAAAGTAAATGCCTTGCTTAATGAATATAATGAATAGGCTTGTAGTTTTCTATTATATTACCAGCATTTCATGATTAGTCCGCATTCCTAGTTAAGTAATAAAATATATGTAAATTTATGTAACTTTTTTTATTCTTTGTTGATTGTGATAGTAAATCAGATCCAATACTGATTTAAAAACACTTTGGTCTACTTGAACTAATAGGGAATTAGTTTCAAAGCTGCATTTTATAAATTAAGAATAAAAGAATTGAAAATTTCGTAATAGCAAAGTAGAACAGTTCAATTAATTAAATTAGCTATACAGATTGCAGAATTTCATAGAATCTAGAAAATACTGTGAATTAGAGAGATAGATAAAAGACAATGTTATTGCTAAAAATAAAATAGGACATTTTAATTTACGAAGTGCCTAGCACCAAAAGTAGTCTTAACTTGTATCTTTGTACTTTTCAGATATAATAGTTTTCGTACTCCATTTTAACTTATGATAGACTTTACAGTCTGAAGAGATTTTGACAGATGGATTGCTGACAAAGATTGAAAGCTGATTTTAAAATCTAATTAATGCAGTAGCTTCATGGCTAAAAATATCAAGAAAAACTTTGGCTCTGATATATTTATGTAGAAATTGAAGGTTTATTTATTATGTTTTATCCTTTGTAATAACTTACTTCCAATAGCTATATTTTAATTGTGTTATTCTGTTATAAATGTGTATTTAATGTCGAAAATAAATATTTGAAACTTAAAAACTAATTTTGCATATCTACCTGAATACTGTCCTGATTAGGTGGTTGATTGGTTGCCTACTCTTTTAAGGTTATGTATTGCGCATGTGCAACTGTCAGATATGGGTCGATTTTGGCATGGCGCTGGTCCGGTTTGTGTTTGTTACCTATTAAAATGTGATATTTAAACCAAAATTAATAAGTTTTGTGAAGTAAAAGTTTTAAGTAAATGTCTTAATTATAGCAAAGAGGCAACTAAATAATTACAAATGTGGAAACGAGTGCAAATGGGACTAAGAGCATTCTTGCTTCTGGCATCAAAAGTATGGACTTGTTTCTGTTATATGTTAAAAAAGCAAACTCGAGCTGTAAGTTTATGTTTTTGCAATGTTTACATCAAATATTATTGTAGCATTTTATAGTTTATAGCGTTGTTTTGAAGTCTGACTTGACGTTTTGATGAATCGAATGACATATTAGTGATAAGATAACCCTTTATTCTTGTTGATTTATTGCTAACTCTAATTATTTTTCATCTTATCTCAATGAACTTTCTAATTTTAAAGCTTTCCACCTGTCAATGGCAAGGTTGAGATCGTCTGGATACCCTAATTTTGGCAAACGTTACACTTGGCATTATGTCAAAAGTTTTTTAGTTTTGAAGTTACTGTTTGATCTTTTTATGTATTAATAAACTTTTATTTTGTTTTCAGATCATACAGCATCAGTCAGTTAGATATAGTCTGTATCCTTTATCACCGTTATCAAGACATCGATTAAGTAAGTACAATTTTGATGTATATGTTGAATAAGTAAGCAATACTAATTATGTTTATTTTCAGGTATAGTTAAACGAAAAGTTTTAGTATTAGATTTAGATGAGACATTAATTCATTCACATCATGATGGTGTTGTGAGACAAACTGTTAAACCAGGAACACCTCCCGATTTTGTGTTGAAAGTTGTAATTGACAGACATCCTGTGCGGTTTTTTGTTCATAAAAGACCACATGTCGATTTTTTCCTCGACATAGTAAGTGTGGTAGCTTCAATTGTATGATTGTGCATAGCAAATTAGTATTAGTAAAGTATAGTAGTGCTAGTTGGTTATTAAAGATAAACCTTACTAGTGTTGATTGTTGTAAATCATTTTACAAGTCTCGAGGTTTATTTTTAGTTGTATTTGAAAGCGTTATGAGAAATCCAACAGGTAGATTTAAGAACTAACCTATAAATTGATTTATGAGAGCTACTTACTTTTAATATTGGGCCAAGAGTAAAAACATAAGCGAAAGAATGATTACAAATTTAATTAGTTGTAGTTATTTTAAGTTATTAATTAGAAAACCAAGTAGGTGCATAATTTTATGGGTTATTTAGAAGATTCATTAAGTTAAGGTTAAAGTGTTTTTAGTTTGTTAAATGTAAAAATTCTTCATTCTAACTTTCATTTGTTCCGATCTTACAACTTCTCCAATCATTTTTCTTCTTGGTCTACCTTTTCCTTAGCCCTCTGGGCTTTTCTATTGTTGCTCCAAATATAAGCGTCCCAATTTCTCTAGATTAACACTTGTAACTATATCTTAATTCCTTTCTTCTCTATGAGTTCTTCGGTTCATCATCGTGGGTTTTCTTCTTTTTTAAATCCATGCATCTAATCTCTTTTCATTTACTTGTAAGCTATATTGATCTCATCAATCTTCAATAGATTCTTTTGTTTTTAAGTTACAGTTGATCTTTTAGAAGTCTTAAATAATATTAGCAAATATGAAGTTTCCAATTTTCAAAAATTACTGATCTTGATTTCTGGGAATAGCAATTCGAGACTAGAGCCTTTTTGAGACTAAATTTAAAGATGCAATACATTTTAACATTTGCAAAAGGTTTTATTTATTTGGTTGGTTCTCAAAAGATCAGTACATAACCTAACAAAACCTTGTGAACAAATATTGCCATAAACTACTACTCACTCGGGAGTTTTCCTTTTCTTCTTAAATCTTAAACAGATACTAGGAAGATTAAAGGAATTGGTGTTTATAGACTCAATAAATGTGGGGTGCAATTCTTGAACGTATGTGAACACACTGCGTATACAAATTAACCTAAAACTCAACTATTTTTAAAATTGTATTGTTAGATCATACTCAAATGACCTTTGTTTGTTTATTTACGTCTGAACACAGTTTGTGGGCATTATTTTAAAATCCATGACAATTCGCTTATGTAATATGTTCGCACAAGTTCCAGGATAGCGTCCCAGAATTTTAGAAAAGAATTTTCAAAGCAATTCTTCAAAAAGACAGGTTGTTTCTTTTCTTTTCTATATTGCATTAGGATTTGCACTGGAGAAGTGTAGACGATAACTGAAAAGAGATAATAAATTTAAAGATATACAAAAAATCATTCTCTCTTTACCTAACACAAACCTTTAAACCTTATTAGGTCTAGCAAATAAGGTTTACTGCCAAACTGAAGTTATTTGAATGAAATATCATGAAATACCATGTGATTGAAAGAAAAAGGAAGACAGCTATTGACAGTTGTGGCTTTTGAGGTTATTTTTGAAATGATAAACAACATGCACCTTTATCTTTAGGTTGTTTTAATTAGTAATACAATAAAAAGATGAAAAATATGGTTTGTAATTGATAAAAAAGAGACAGATAGTTTGTTGCTCTCTTCTGTCTTGTTGACACACCATACTAGTCAAGGCCAACTTTAACTTCTTTTCTTTTCTTGATTGCACACTATGATCACTTTTAAGCTTTTTGATCAATATTGGAAAACATTAGTTCTAGAAATTTGTGGAAACTGAGAAATGAAAGTCTTGAGTCCCAAGAATCAGAAAATGGTCATTACTTGGAAACCGTAGTCAGTATTAATAAATGCAATGCTTGATGATAAATCAGACCTATAAAACATATTGTGACATTGCTAAACAATCATGACGTTAATGTGTCCCATCTTTTAAAAAAAAACATTTTGCAAAAACTCCCTAATTTCATAATAACACAGTTAATATTGATAAATTACAAGAAATGGTGTAAATTAATTTTGTACTATGTGGATCATATTAAGAATTTATCAATTTATTTCAACAGTTTTACATAAATAATTTTTTTAAGGTATCCAAATGGTACGATCTTGTGGTGTTTACTGCAAGCATGGAAATATATGGTGCTGCAGTAGCAGACCGTTTAGATGGAGGACGTGGTATCCTTCAGAGACGATACTATCGTCAACATTGTACGCCCGATTTGGGTTCCTATACAAAAGATCTCAGTGCAATTTGTAACGATCTCTCTAGTATATTCATACTGGACAATAGCCCCGGGGCATACAGGGCATATCCTGGTAAATTTTATTAAATACACTGCAACTGTAAATAAAAATAGTAAATGGTGAATTTTATTATTTTTTCAGACAATGCGATACCAATAAAGTCTTGGTTCTCAGATCCAACAGATATAGCGCTGCTCAATCTCCTTCCTGTATTAGATGCCCTTCGTTTTACTGCAGATGTGAGATCTGTTTTATCACGAAATTTACACCTGCATCGCCTTTGGTAGATTCAGGTTAGGTAAGTAGTTAATTTTCTATATAAACATTTTTGATTTTCAGTACAAGTAAAAAAGATTTGCATGGTGAAATTCATAATAACGACATTGTAACATGTTCTTCTGATCGATCATCTGTTTTAAGCCCCCCAGAATCCTATCTTAACCAAAGAGATGTTACACAAAATTCTGATGGTGTAAAAAGTAAAACATGAATTATTAAAAAGAGAATTTGAAAGAAACAAAGTTTGATAACGGTGTTGATATATAAACAAAACCGGAGGATATGATTCTCTGATGTTTAAAAAGTATATGAAAGATTATTTATAAAGTAGATATTTAGGTCTCTTTGGCAAACAAAAATACTTTAATGAAAAAGCAAGAGTGTAATCAATTCAGTTAAAAATTACCACTCGTCACTTTATGTCAGTTTACGTATGTATCATTATTATTAATTAAATCCAATTTGTATTTAATAATATCAACATGAACAGGCAAAAATGAAAATAAAAGATGAGTTGTTATATATAGTACTTTGTACTTTAACTTAAATGACTGTGCTATTTTGTTTTTTAGATATATGTTTCGCTTTTTATGCTAAATCGAAGAACTATTTAAGTGTTTATCTTATCATAATATGTAATAAATAGCAATTTGCAAATAATCCTGCTACAGTCGGTTCCACTTGAATTTATGAGAATTTCATGATATGACAGCATTAAAAAGTCGTTAATCATTACATATAATTTGCACAATTAGATGGTATTCATTCAGTCGAAATAATTATTATAAATAATAAACATAACACATCTTTTAAATTATTTGTCTATGTAATTATTACCAAAAGAAGATTATCAAATTTTTATCGTAGCTTTCATTCAGATCAATAAAAGCTTTATCTGTTTAAATTAGTGTTGCAAAATTTCCAGATGTGAGAAGTAAATAAATTCTAATGAAAATTAGTATGTATAAAGAAAAATCTAATTTTATGATTTGCAGAGTGTGCAAGCATTTGAATTATACTCAGCCCAGTTTTTGTTTTTATTCATTGGTAAAATGATAACACATGAAGTCTTCGAAAACTACAAGTTTAATTTTTTAGTAAAATGCTTTATAAGAGGGCTTGTTTTTATATAAAGATGTAAAGCAGCTTTGAAATAGGTGTAATTAAAGGAAATTATTGTATTACTCTTATCCAGATTCCTCAATAGTAGACAGTGACTCATAGTACTGATTTCACTTTGTTACCATTTTGGCTGCCCTTGAATCAGAACAGAATCTAGTTCACTGTTACTTAACCCCTTAACAGCAATTAGTACTATTTTTCAACTGTAGGTCAAAAAAATCGCCACTGCAAATTCTTGAACACCACATCAGGTCTGGGATGTGAAGATTTGAAAAAAAAATCATTGAAAAACCTATAAATCCATAACCCTGAGGTAACTCAGATGGTATAATAAACAAAAGAACGTTTTGTGAAATGTAACTAGAAAGATGGTAAGATATAAACAGTGTGTCCAAGATAAGGATGGGGATCTTGGAAACAGTAAGAAATACAGCATCGGTTAAATGGGATGACAGTTGGCTGTTTGTAGGACCTTTTTGTTGGCATTTGCAAAATCTAGATATCTTGGATAGTTTCAGAGAAAAAAAAAGTAGATTTCTCGATTTTCGTTATTATTTTTTCTTTTATTTATTTGAAGAGATATCGGAAAACTAAAATCACTTTCCCATTGCCACTTTTTGTTCTCTATTAAAATATGCTAACAAAATTCCTGTACAACGTTTCGGTTTCGAGTAACCATCATCAACCTCATTTTTTTAAATAGGCGGAAAAACAACAAAATTGTTTTGGATAGCTCTTGTTGTCACGATTCTAATGATGTAAACATGTTAGGGTTATTTTGATTTTTTATACTATAAATTAATCTATTCTGCAGTACCCTGGCCTGCACGATCACCTGATCTAACAGCGTTAGATTTAATTTCTCTGGGGTTATGTCAAGAATCATGTGCTCAACCAAAATTTTGAAGATGAACAGCAATTATCATAGTTGGTCACAACAGCGTTCAACACAAAAAAATCAAAACTAAAATAAAAACTCTGCTTGTACATGACAACTGCAGAGTGCATAAAGCATGAATTGTTCAAGCAATAGTCAATTGCAGTGCTGACCTCACCCTCTTTCCAAAACTCAAAAAACACTTGAGAGGACATCGCTTTTTATCGAATGACGACTTAGAAAACGCTGTGGAGTCGTGTTTTGAACAATTACCAAAAGAATTTTTTTTCGAAGGCATAGCGTTATTAGAAAAACGTTGAAATAAGTGTGTTAGTGTTAATGGTTCCTATGTTGAAAACTAAAATTTTGTTTGTTCTCCAACTTGTTGTTTTTATAGCTAGGTAGATAACATAAAAAACTTCCCTTGTAATAATAAAATAAAGTTGTGTTTGTTCTTTAGTTGCTTGATATTTTCATTTTCTATCGACCACTTTTTTTTTCGTAGACAATCCTTATCCGAAAAACAAATTCATGAATGTCGTTGTTGGGTTTAGACTTCTTCAAGAGCCTTGAGCATAAGTCTCCAATAAGCGGGCACTGTTGGTTTCATGATTTTTGTCTGATTATTGGGAGTGTCCAGCTGAAAGAGCCCATTTAGCATGTCTTAGTAATACTATGATTCTACAAAATCTGTCCGCTTATAGGGAGTGTCCTTAATGGGAGGTTTTACTGTATTAAGCAAATCATTCCATACGAGAGATATTTCTGAAAAGCTTATAACTTCGTCTAAAGAATTCAACATCACTATTTTTCTTTTTTAACACAAAGCTTACAATAAATCTTTTAATAAAACCATAAAATTTAAAAGCTACGAACGTATAAAAATTATAATTAGAAGAGGTAGCATCTGTGTAAGTCTAAAAAGTAGAAAATTTAAAATTATCTCTGATAGCCCCAGCTGCTCTTCGAGTACCAATAATGACCAATTAAACTAAATGATAAAAAAAACTTTTTGTAAGATATAACTCTATATTGTAAGTGTAGCTACTATCACTTAAAAGGAATTCAAGAAATAAAGCAATTATTTAGATGGCAATATGTTGACCATTTTGTGAAACTGCCCATTATATTTTGTGTATCTTATAAGAAAATCTCTTATTGCTATGACGTCTGAAATAGGAACACTTTTTCTTTTATAGATACTTTTTCTAAAGGTCTTACTTAGCTTTCACAAAATGTATGTATCTGGAATATAACAAAGGGAAGGAACCCCTTATAAATACCAGTTTCAAATAATTTTAATTTCAAGTGATAATTTAATGGTTACTTATTAATGAGTAAGGGTTTTTTTGCAAAATGCGTATTAGTCTTTTGGTGTACAAAAATGCATGTTCAAATGCTGCCAGTGGCATTTTTTTTTAATGTATGGGGAATGAAATCTGAACACAAGTTCAAATCTGTTTATATTTTCAATGCTTTATTAAAAATGCGAATGCTTATGTTAGTAGGCGTATTTGTCTTCGATTATTTATTGCACAGTGACATTCCCTTAATGTCATAAATAGTTACAAAAATGCTGTTGACAGAAGTTGAATGCCGAAAATTGATATTTCAATTTTGCAAAGAAAATCCTAAGCGTAGTTTTACACGACAGTAAATTTTAACATAAATTTTTGTATAGATTTTTACATAAATATTTTACACCGTTGCAAACACATTTTTCATACAAAATTTTTGACTAAATTTACGTGTAAAATTTTCTGTAAAATTTTATAGAACCTGTTCTAAAAAATGAAAAAATTCTCTCTCAAATATGCGCAGTATACTAGAACTGCCAGTATCACGTGAACGTAAAATATTACTATTTTATGGTATTTTATGTTGAGATCGAGTCGTTCGTAAAATACAAATAACCTCACATAACCGACGTTTTCGTAACCTCTAAACATAAACAAACAAATTAACAATTTAGGTTATGATTTCTTTCGTGTTTATTTTGTTATCCACAGATGTCACTTGCAAATGTGATTAAACACGCATGCGCCATTGAGAAATTTTACATATAATTTATTAAAAGTTGCAAACAGCAAACACGACTTAAAAAAGATTTTATTTAATTTTTTTATTTCAAAATTTCTTGGTAAATTTTATGCAGAAATTTATGTTAAAATTTACTGTCGTGTAAAACTACGCTAACGCAAAGAAAAGCGAGGTATGTCATCAGTTTCAAAAATTGGAATTTAAAAAGACTAGTACATATCGGGCGCTTAAATTATACGAGGATAAGGAGAGTGCAAAAAAAACCTGGAACTGGGGAAAAATGTTTACTTCAGGACAGCAAAATAAGGATGAAATCATGCAGGGAGTTAAGAAGAAAGTATAAAGTGGATCATAAAACTGTTAAGAAATATCTGGAGAGTAAAGCTAAAAAGACTACTCCATTTATGACTGATGCACAAATATCTATCATAAAAGTAAGACTGAGAATGTTATCCAGAAATTTCTTTGCTGTTACTTACAAGTGTGTGATGGATGAAGAATCTTATTTCACAGTTGAAGGAAATGAATGGCAGTAGGATTCTTACTATGAGTTTTTAGATCACATAGCACCTGATAATGTCAAATTTATTAGAAAATCTAAGTTTCCAGCGAAAGTTTTAGTGTGGTTGGCAATAAGTGAAAAGGTTTAGCTGTGAATAAGGATATCTATATTAAAAAATGCATTCCTGTACTTCAGAAATTCATTGCAAAACATAAGAATGATGAGGTTTTTTTTTGGCCTGATCTTGCATCAGCATATTATGCGAAAGACACATTAGAAGAACTGGAAAAATAAAACATCAAATATATACCTAAAAGTCACAACCCGCCTAATGTTTCACAGCTAAGACCAATTGAGAATTTTTGGGCTAACTTAAAAAGAAGGGTCTACAAAAACAGTTACCATCCAAAAAATGTTGATGCATTGATTATGAAAATAAAAAATGCATTGAAAACCATTGATACATCAGGAACTCTATTGCAAATGAACAAAATACCTGCAAATATTAGAAAGGCCAGTAGAGAGGGCGTGGATATTTTTTGTAAATAATGTATACACATACACCTTCTTTAGCAAAATAAATGTAAATACTGCTTTTGTTTCTTTTGGAATTTTGTTCAGATTTCATTCCCCATACATTATTCAAAATTTGCAAAACAAAATTTTTTAATTTTAAGAAAATCCTGAAAATCTAAAAAAATGAAAAATGTTTTATTTAAATTCAAAAACATAAGACTAATATAAAATAGAGAGAAAATAAACATAACCATCATAAGTTTGTCTAAATCTGAAGTTGAAAAAATATTTTAATCGGGGTTGGAAGATATTTTAAAACTTCAAACAAAATTATGGTGAATATATCTGTTTGCATAAAATATGGTTCATCTTCTCTCTATTTTACTAATTGTTCTACGCTATATTCTTATGTTTTTCCATTTAATTAAAAAATTAATTTTGTAAGATTTTTATAATTTTCTTTAAAATTAAAGAATGTTATTTCTGCAAATTTTAAATCAAAAAAGAATAATGTCACTGACAGGATTTGAACTTGCTTTTCTGTGTACCAAAATACATGTTGCAGCCACTATCTACATGAGGCTTGATGGCCGGCAGGTATTAACTTAAATGTTCTAGCTCTTAGGGTGCTTTCAGACGAGCTGTTTTTTACCGCGCGGAATTAAATTCGCGCGGCAGGTCTTGAAACGATTTTATCACGGGCGGATTTTTTTCAGTTGTATGACGCGTGAACTGTCATACACAACGCGATCATGATTGTCAAAAGACGTGACAAAGTATGTGTATTATACCAGGTGTAGAAGTATGAAACCGGAATTTCCCTATAGATGGTGCTCGCTATCAGTTTAAAGGCCGTAAGACCGCTTCTACAGCGCCATCTTCTTCCTCTAACAGCAGACGAAGTTTGTCAACACACAATAACCTAAGTTTCATACACCGGTATATTTTTCTATAACCTCAAACATGTCGAGTTTTATGCCCACGAACTATGATTTGCGGACAGTATTTGAAGAAAACTGCTGCAGAATCGCATAGAATGCTTGTCGAAGCATACGGTAAACATGCTCTTGGCAAAACTCAGTACTTCGAGTGGTTTAAAAAATTTAAAAGTGGTGATTTTGACGTGAGAAAC
The DNA here is from genome assembly GCA_011009095.1 of Ignelater luminosus. NCBI lineage: Eukaryota > Metazoa > Arthropoda > Insecta > Coleoptera > Elateridae > Ignelater > Ignelater luminosus. Next base: position 36,800 of record VTPC01003624.1, on the reverse strand, counting down.
GAGGAGCGTGGGAAACCACCGAAAAAGTTTGAAGACAAGGACTTGCAAGCCTTATTGGATGAAGACGATACTCAGACTCAACAAGAACTAGCGGAATGTGACGCAGAAAGCAGTATCTCTTCGTCTGAAAGCTATGGGAAAGATTCAGAAAGTGGGAAAATGGGTCCCACATGAACTGAATGAAAGACAGCAAGAAAATCGAAAAACCACTTGTCAAATGCTGCTCGTCAGATATAAAAGAAAATCATTTCTCCATCAAATAATGACAGGTGATGAAAAGTGGATATATTTTCAGAATCCTAAGCGTTGTAAATCATGGGTGAATCCAGACGAACCATCAACATCCACTGCAAGACCAAATCGTTTTGGAAAGAAGACAATGCCCTGCTTTTGGTGGGATCAAAAGGGTGTAATATATTATGAGCTACTAAAACCTGGTGAAACCGTTAACACTGATCGCTACCAACAACAAATGATCGATTTGAATCTAGCAATACGTGAAAAACGACCAGAATATGCAAAAAGGCAACATAAAGTCATTTTGCTTCGTGATAATGCCCCCTCACACACAGCAAAACGGGTCACGGATACGATCGAGGCGTTCAGTTGGGAAATACTAGCGCATGCGGCTTATTCTCCAGACTTGGCTCCGTCCGATTACCATCTGTTCGCATCATTGGGACATGCACTCGCCGAACAACACTTTGATTCATATGAAAATGTACTTCAAAGGAAGAATTGTTTTTTGGCGTGGCATTCATAACCTGCCGGAGAGGTGGGAAAAATGTATAAATTCCAATGGAGACTATTTTGAATAAAATATTTTTTATAATTTTCAAATAATAGACGTGTAATTTTTACAAACAAATTCCGGTTGCATACTTCTACGCCTGGTATATGCTGTACTGCCGCATAATAAAAAAGAAGAAGTGTATGGGTTCACCCCCTTTTAAGCACTCGACCAACTGAAGGTGCTTTTAATTAACTCTTCCAACATCTTAGGACATACGATAATAGATTTTTTAATTATTTCCAAATGTCAGTGGCATCATTCGATGAATTGTTGAGTATTGTAGGGTGTAAGTAAATTAATACAAGCCGATACAAATATGAGACAGGCTATTTCTGTGGTTGTAACTATTCGATAAAAACTTATCAAGGTATATCCCTATCATAAGCAGCTGGACACTTTTCAACAATCTTTCAGAACTTCTATATACTTTACACATGCACAAGAAAATATGAATTTGCCTTTAGAAGTTGTTAATTTTGTGAATTGTATAGGTTTAGTTATTTTCATAATATGGTGTATTCAAAATGAGTATCCCATAGCAAAATGGAGTATGTAGGAGACAGCATACACAAGAGGAATTTTAAGTCATCTTTCACAGGACAGTGCTGGCCTTGGAATAATCTACAGTATTGTAAAATGCCAAAGAAGTTAGATCCAAACTTCCAAAGCAGATGAAGGATTAAAAACGTAAACAGAAAGCTGGACTGAGTTTACAATATATTGATAACAAAAGTGATATCTGCAAATTAAAGCCCAAAAGTGTGTAGATTACCTAACAGCATTTTGTTTTTGTTACACACTTAGCAACTAAAGAAAGTTTCAAAGAATATTGTAAATATCTTACATAGAATCAACCATTATGCAACATTTAAAGTACCTACATCTTTCTTATGTATTAAAATTACTTGATAAATTGTCAAGCTGCTCATGATACATACCTTATTAATATTAAGACTTCTTTCTGTAAACAATTTTAATACAAAAATAAATATTACATAACAAGAGATATAAACTTGAAAAACGTCAATTTATTACATTTCAATAACATCTCCTAATTTGCTTTTGCAGCTATTTTCACCACTTGATGTTGTCATTACACTGCAAGATGGTGAAGGCGATGCCGAGGGAATACTTGTCAATGCGTAATGATTGTAGTGGTAATTAGATGGAGGTTAGTAATATGCTGTATGCGAAGCAGGAGCTGCTGGAAGACGAAGGTGAACGCCACTGGATGGTACTGAATGATTTATATACAAAGGAACAGGATCTTCTCTTCTAATTTTCTGCATAATATGGATAACTTCTGCTCTGAATTCCATCGCTTGGTCTTCGTTAAACTTTCATACAGTTGGTAACAATGATTTAAAGAAATCTTCATGCTCATCAGTAGCTTCCTCTACTTTTTGTGAGCTTCAAGATATTGAATAAATTTATCCTCCACACTGGATTTCTTTTTCTGCCATTTTTTCTTCATCATTTGCTGAAGTTGTTGATGTCATAGTTGCGTTCTCTTCCTTCCTATCATCTTGGGTAGTTACATTCTGTGTGCCCTCAACTATAACTTTATCATTATTTATCACCAATGGCACATTAATGTAAAGTCGACAATGTGCTATTCAGAGTCGTTACCTTTGCTAAAAAGCTAAGCTGATCTCCATAAGTATGTTTGTCTTCCTTCAGAAGCACTACTGGTTGGTAACCTAGTAGTTTTTTAAATTTTACAAAAGCATCTTGCAAGTTTTTCCATTTAGTTTGAATTGATTTTCCTGGAAAAAACATAATATGTAATAGTGTGTACACATGTTGTTTTACTATAGTTATGATTTATTGTTTTTGATCAAAACTAACTGCTAGTTACTTTCTAACAACTCTTCAAGTAAAACGAACTCCAACGAAAAATGTACACTAATTGGTTTGTTTCAGATATTTGGCAAGTGATTGCTTTTTCATGGAGCTCCACCTTTTATTATAGATTAGGAATTTCTACAATTAGTGGAATAGTAAGAGAAACCTGCTCTGTAATATGGGACGAATTAGTTAAAAAATCATTTCCGATGCCAACAGAAGAATCATGGCAAGAGATTGCTAACCAATTTGAAAAACATGCTAATTTTCCTCATTGCATAGGGGAATTGATGGAAAACATATTTGAATAATAAAACCTATTGGTTCAGGAAGCTTATATTACAATTATAACATTTTTTTTATTGTTCTTTTAGCTGTTGCTGATTCAAATTGTAGATTTATTTACGTAGATGTTGGATCTTACAGCAAAGATAGCGATTCTACAATATTTAAAAATTCAAAATTATATCAACTAATAGCAAGTGGTTTATTAAATATCCCAGAAGCACAGCCATTACCTAATAGAGAAGGCCTAGATATACCATTTGTGTTTGTTGGTGATGAAGCGTTTGGACTTTCTGAACACGTTCTTCGTTCAGGCAAGAAATTGACTAATGATAAACGCATTTTTAATTACGTTTAATTATGTAGAATGTTCTTTTGGAATTCTTTCAAACAAGTGGCGAATTCTTCATAGGCCTTTAGATGTATCTGTATGCACGGCTAAAATAGAGATACCTGCGGCTGACGCAACTGACCCCGCAAAATTTTTTTTGCGTGGTAACAGTGTGAACGCTACCATTTAAAATAATAATATAATAAAAAAC
>VTPC01003624.1:0-28335 GCA_011009095.1 Ignelater luminosus | reverse complement strand
TTTCTCCTGAATTTGAATTAGAATTAGTGTCACCAACCTTTTAACTTGAGAACAAATTATTTCTTTAGTAAGTTAGTGCTTTTGTTAGTTTCTCCTAAATAAGTCTGGCATGATATAAAAAGGTTAGGAAATGCAATAGGCAATAATTAAACCTTCTAGCAAACGATTGTGAAATATTGCAACTCGTTGATTTCTAAGTTGTTATTCTATACTTCAGTATTTCTGATATGAAGTTGTCATATTATCCATTAAATGCAATTCGCAAATAAAATAGAAGTTTTTATTAACATTTATTGGTTTTATCATCTGTATTATATTTCAAAGAACCTAGAGCATAATGTAACCTTTAATAACATATTTATCCAGTTTATGAAAGTGGGTATTGTTATCCCTTATCAAGCTGAGTTGTAAAAATTAAATAAGTTATCAAGGTGTAAAGGTCAGTGAAAGCTACATCAGCTTGCTTGAAGTTGTATAGATACTCGGTAATATTTTTTTTTTTTAGGAACTAACAATAAAGACATTGTATGGAACAATCATAACTTAATGCACATCGTATTAACATTGACATGTAATTTAAATTGATACTGTTAGATTTAAATAGTATTAATGGATAACAATATTAGTGGAACCTACTGTCTGCATAAGGTATTTGCCTGTTTCAAGGTTATTTAGTTTGGATTATATACAAAATCAAGAGCTGCAAAGTATTTGCTACATATTTAATCAAATTTAAATTTCACAAAAACACTAAAGTAAAATGCAGAGCGATCAAAAAGAAACCTTATTGTGGTCGCCTTTGAAATAAAAAAATGTATGTCAACACTTGACACTTGACTTCTAATAAATAAATCTTTCTTTCTTATGTAAATATCAATATTTTTTAATTATAAGACAATTTTAAACAAACTTTTTTTAAATCTATGCCTACATTTTTTATTCCAAAGACAATCACGACAAGGTTTCCTTTTGATCACTCTACTACTCGTACCACAGACCTCCACAGATGAGAGGTGTGTGCTGCAGATGGCCTATGAATATGAATACCTAACCTTATAGTCAATGCTTTCATAGCGAATTATATAACTTTTTTGTATTTCTTTTGCATTAACATAATAATAATCTTTGTCATCTGATGTCTTCTCAGTGCTCAATCATCAAATTGGTGGATGCTGTACCGTTCTTAGTTATTTTTCTTCCGCACACAGCGTGAGAAAAATTCTCAACATGTAAATATTAGATTTAACTAACTAGAAGTAATTTATTATTTTTCTTTATTATTCTTTTTTGAACAGAATTTTCAGTTAGATATATAATAAGTTGCTTTTGTAAAGTGAAGATTTTTAATGAACAATAGTAGATCTTAAATGTCTTTAATTATTGTTGCGTTTTCATTACTCAAGTAACAACCAAAGACGCATTGTTTATTTTTTGTGTATTAAATTTCTCTTTTGTTTTAATTATGTACACAATCTTTATTATTTAAGTAATTTAAAGGAAAGAAGAAGAAGGAGGACTTATTTTCTGCATCAGAAAATAAGTTGGAAGCGTTAGCATTGTGAAATTTCCTAATACATTGTAATAATTGTATTAATAAAGATTTAAAAACTAAATAAATTAATAATAAGAGTGTACTTTAATTCAATGTTGAGATTAAACAGCAATTGAATTAATACGCTTTTATTACATAACTCGTAGTACAATAATATTAGAATAATTGTAGATCCTAGTTAAATGTGAGATTGGATGGTTATCTGGAAAACCATTTGTACTTAAAAAAAAGGCAAACAAAAGATTATCTTTCTTTTGTTTTTGTTTCTATTAGACAAATCATTTATAGTGTTCTCAAGAAAAATGCTCTTTAATATTTAATTTAGAATTATTGGATTGTGCACAAAACAGTGGTCCTGTATATGTACATATCTGTCCTATCAGATTTAGTTAGTGTTACAGTCATCACGTAGAAGGAACAATTTGTACATATTCCCTCCTGAAGATGTATTAAAAACTATAATTAATGAAATGTAAATATTTTTACTTTATTATTGTATAGAGTATTTTACAACAAGTAAGTCTCTTTCTTAAGAGTAATGTACAATCAAATAGATAAATTATATTTATTTGATATTTACTCAATAATAAATGACTTGTGAAATTGTAAGTCTGTTTTTTATTCAATTTACATAAAAACACCAAGTGTGTTTGTCCATATACTGCATTTATTGAAAATAATCAACTTTTAAAAGAAAAGTTTACAAGTTATAACATAATATAACAAAAAAAAAGTATCTACACGTATAAATATATATAAAAGATTTCATCGACTCAAAACGCCCTTAACCACACTTTTTAGTTTTTGGTCTTCAACTAGTTTTTAAAACTGCAACCAAAAAATATTTCCATAAACAATAATTTTAAGTATATTTAGATTAGACTAAACAAGAAATAATAAAGAAGCAAAAGTGGTAACTACAAAAGAATTTTAATTTATCTAAGTCTCTAAATTTTTACTCGATAGTCAAAATTTGGTATAAACACAAACGTCTTCTATTACAACTCAAAAGAGTTTTGAAATAAAATCACATTTGTAAAATATAACTATTAACAAAATTGTTTATTACCTACATTATCTCTAGACTACTGTCACTATTTTTAGCACTGGTACACGGTTCATGTTCTGAACTAAAACCTGACCCAATTTCCATTAAATCTTCAGATTTTGCATCAGCAGTATCATGATCTGGATCAGGTTGACTTGCTAATTGCCATGCTGGAATTGAAGGTGGTACAACGGGACTATTTGAAACGGAAGGAAATTGTTTTCTAAAATTTTTTTAAATCCTCATACAAAAAAAATTCTCATCTTTTTCAAAAACAATACTACCTGCTAAGTAATAATCCTTTAACAGTCGATATTTCTGACTTCAGATCATGTAATTGCCTCTCCGTACTTGTTTCTGCACCCTGAGTAATCCTATCAACTTCAACTTTAACACTTGTGAGTGTTTCTTTCAATTCTTCTATAGAAGATGAAACTGACTTATTTAAATCTTCTACTTTTTCTTCTAAACTCTTTTTCTTTTTTCCACCAAATAAATATGGCCTAATAAATTTCTACAAATTAAAAAATATATATACAAACCTCCATACAATGTAAAAAAAAATTATAAGACAAACCTTGTAAAACAGATAAATAGCATAAGCAACAGCACTAATTATAGCTAAATTATGTACAAGTTCCTTAAACCTTCCAAACAGAGTCATTTGCTGAGTCTGCAAAACAAGTGATCTAGAAATTGATGGAGGTATCGCTGGTGCTTCTCTAGTTTGCCGTTCATGATGTGCATAAGCTCCTCCTCGCTCGCATGCTAATTGGATCTCTTGATCTGTTAGTCCTTTACGCTGTAAAAACTTTTGTTTTTGGGCCAATGGTGTGTTCAAAACATTAGGATTTTGTAGAAACTTTACTGCCGTTTGTACCTTGCAAAAGGAAGAATTTTCTTTTGACAAGTTTTAAAATGATAACCTAAAAACTTACGATGTCTTCCCGAACATCAGAATAATTTTGTGCTTGATTCGTTTCTAGAACGTCGGACATGTTGAGATTTTAAAACTTTTAAGCTAATTCACAAGTTAATAATTACTACTACTGATAAGTAAAAATAAAATGTCATAATCATAATATACTTCCTTATCAAACTAATGCAAGGTCATAATTCAAAAGACCAAAATCCAATCCTAGTTGTGTCTGTTGTGTCACCGTTTCTTCACTAATATTTTATTATTTGTCTATTCTAGTTTACAATAATATCTGATGATATTTTACAGTAGTTTGCTTCTAGTATTACATAAATAAAATAAAAATCCATAAATTATTAGAAATATTAGTTTAAAAGTTGCAACAAAATCTTTGATTAATGAGAATTCGATCTAATAAGATTGTTGTTTACAAATGGGAATTTGTATAAATAAATGCTTTCGTGACGTAACAGCTGAGCTGTCATATTTATGGCGTTTGGTAAAGTGGGCGGATAATACTACGTCCCATCAAGCTCCTGAAAGAAACTTTAGAAGATTTCGAATAGTTACACGGTTTATGTGACTTTAACCATATAAAACCCCACGTAAGTATCTAATTATCCATATTGCGCATTTACAGTGAACCAAGTATAATTGATTAATTTGTTTTCTTTTACTTTACAGAAGGGGTACAACTCCAGCAATCATGATTGGAGGTCTTTTTGTATATAATCACAAGGGTGAAGTACTAATTTCACGAGTTTATCGTGATGATATAGGTAGAAATGCCGTGGACGCTTTTAGAGTTAATGTTATTCATGCACGACAACAAGTTCGCTCCCCCGTGACAAACATTGCTAGAACTTCATTTTTCCATATAAAGGTAAGATTCGAAAGTTATTACATTATTAGTAGTTATCAGCAAGTTTACTGGAATGTAATTTTTGATTTTAGAGGGCCAACATTTGGTTGGCTGCTGTAACTAAACAGAATGTTAATGCAGCGATGGTTTTTGAATTCTTGCTTAAAATTATTGAAGTTATGCAGTCATACTTTGGTAAAATCTCAGAAGAAAACATTAAAAATAACTTTGTGTTAATCTACGAATTATTAGATGGTAAATTTTGCAAACTAGAATTTCTCGCTTTCATTTCTGAAATTATAATTTTTTAGAAATCTTAGATTTCGGTTATCCACAAAATTCTGATACTGGCGTTTTAAAAACGTTCATTACTCAACAAGGAATTAAATCTGCGACTAAAGAAGAACAAGCACAGATAACATCTCAAGTCACAGGTCAGATAGGATGGCGACGTGAAGGAATTAAGTATAGACGTAACGAATTGTTCCTCGATGTGTTAGAATATGTTAATTTGCTCATGTCACCTCAAGGTATTGATTTTACAATAACATAATGAGTTACCAGGAATTTCAAGTTTGATTGTGTAGGTCAAGTGTTATCTGCACATGTTGCTGGAAAAGTCGTTATGAAGTCATATCTTTCGGGCATGCCTGAATGTAAATTTGGTATAAATGACAAAATAGTAATGGAAGCAAAAGGCAAAGGTGGTTTGGGAAATTCATCTGATTCGGATCCTGCTCGTTCTGGTAAACCAGTTGTTGTAATTGACGATTGCCAGTTTCATCAATGTGTCAAGCTTAGCAAATTTGAAACTGAACATTCCATTAGCTTCATCCCCCCTGATGGAGAATTTGAACTCATGAGGTAATAAAGTTTTTATGATGTGTTAAAAAACGAAGTAAAGAATTGTTTTATAGATATAGAACAACAAAGGACATATCCTTACCATTTCGTGTAATTCCACTCGTAAGAGAAGTAGGTCGAACTAAAATGGAAGTGAAAGTGGTATTGAAGAGTAATTTCAAACCTTCTCTGTTGGGCCAGAAAATTGAAGTAAAAATTCCAACACCATTGAATACATCTGGTGTGCAATTAATATGTCTCAAAGGAAAAGCAAAATACAAGGCCTCAGAAAATGCAATTGTTTGGAAGTAAGTCCTTTACTAAGTGTTCTGAATGTTAATATTTATATGAAATGTCAATTTTTAGGATAAAAAGAATGGCTGGTATGAAAGAAACTCAGCTTTCAGCTGAAATTGAACTTCTTGAAACCGATACAAAGAAGAAATGGACACGTCCACCTATTTCCATGAACTTTGAGGTACCGTTTGCACCATCTGGTTTCAAAGTTAGATATTTGAAGGTGTTTGAACCAAAACTTAACTATTCTGATCATGATGTTATAAAATGGGTTAGATATATTGGTCGTAGTGGTCTGTACGAGACACGATGTTAAAATCGAATCTATCACTAAATGTTAAAATATTGTGGCATGAATACGTTTTATCTAATGTTTTCTTTTTTTAACTTAGTTATTGCTCTCGTTCCAGCTTCTAGAAAATCTCACCATTTCATTTAAATTAACAGATCTAATAACTTCTTATGTTCTTTTAACTATTTTTATTAAATTGGTTATATATTTAAAACTCTGCATGCGATTTATAGAATTTTAAATATTTTTATAAATATTTATTTGTAGTTAGAGTTGTAGGGTCTGTTAATCTAGATATTATAATATTACATGTTAGGATATGTAATTTGTATGTTCTCAATATAAATACCGTAAACATTATATTAATAAAATGTACTGTCCTATTGCAGGTAGATTAAAGGAATATGTGAATGTGAAGAATATCATATCGTTTCAGTTGTTTTATTAAATTTTTTTATACCTTACTTATATCATTGTAATAGTAATAATTTCATTGATAATAATGCATTTAAGCTAAAAAAGTAAGTTAACACAAAATATTATTTAATAAGTATGCACTACTAAGTAATTAATACAAAAATATCAATTTTATTTAAAGGTATTAAATTTTAGTTTCGTCAGAGTGTCCTCTGCGATTTATGATTACAGCTGCTCATATTCTGGGCAGTAGTTTTATAGGTTTCTTTAGAGTTACAGGTGTGATTTTGTCCCAGCAATTGAAAGGTTTGATGCAACACTTGAACAGAATTTTTGTGTAGATTACAAAGTTTTTTAATACGAAACTAAATTTTAAAAAAAACACTTAGTATAAAGAATTATTATAAGGACATTATTTAAAAATATATATCAAGTAATATACTAAATCTACTTCTTAGGTTTGAAAATGTTTAACGTTTAAAAAAATTTTTGCAAGCATGTCCAACAACATAAAAGTATTTCGTATATAAAAATATAATATAAAGATATATTAAAATAAAAATTAAAAAAATGAACAGAATTCAATCTGGGAACAAAAAATTATAGAAACAGGTTCAAATGAACTGCAGCTTGCTTCATCTCCACTACTCCAGGGGTAGCTTACTGGGGTGTGCTTATGAAAATAGTTATTTCCTCAAATAAATGCAAGTTTTCTTATTTGTCACGTGTTAACCTTTAATACATTTTTAGGCAACCCAACATGCATTTGTTGGCTTCATATATATTTTCAATTATTTTGAAAAAAAGCTTACAATACCCACAGGCGGCTAATTGATTCTCAAGTCAGGACTCTGGGCTGACCAACTTATTACTTTTAGGACACCCCTGTTTTATAAATCATCTAAATATCCTTTGCACAATTTACTTGCATGTTTCGAGTCGTTATCATGCATGAACCTGTATAGTATAAATGTTATGACACATTTTTTTTTGTTCATAATCCTAGTTATCCTATGCAGCCACTCTATGCTCCCATGCCCAAAACATTCCCAAATCATTAATGACCCACTACCATGTTCAACTGTAGGCATGAGACAGTCTCAAAAATCTTGCTCCTGTAAACCAACTCACAAAAATGCATCATCTACTTCCAAAAAGCTCAAATTTCATCTCATCTCATCTCGAGGGCATTATTTCACATTTCTGTAATCCAGTTTTTTATGTTCCCGAGGCCAAAGTAGTCTTTTTCGTGTGTTAATGATTCTTAGAAGAGGTTCTTTTGCAGCTACATGGCTGTTTAAACCTGCTTCTTGTAGTCTATTCTTTACAGTTGGGATACCAATGGGTACATCGTTAGAACTGTTGTAAATGATGAAATTTTCTTAACATGTTTTGTACACAACACCTAGAAATTTTTATTTTCTTTGCAATTTTAACCTGTGACCATCCAAATACAGAGCAGACAAGAACTCTTTCATGTCGTTCAACAGTTAATTCTTTAGTTTTTCCCATTTTAGTGTTACTTTTGAAAGAATATCAAAGAATTACACTTGCATTAAATACTACAATAAATAATAAAAGGTCAAGTTTAAAATTAGATCTACACAACAACAAATTTGGAGGAATTACCTTCGTTAATAATTATTTTAAACACATTTTCAGTTAATTTTGAAACAATTACTTTAACTGTAAGTTCTAACTAAGGGTACCTAATCTCTTCTGCAGTAAAATTATTTAAATGCTTTAACAGTAAAATTAACCAGGAAAGTTTTGAACAATTCAGAGATAACATATTGATTTTTAAGTGTAATTTTTGTAAAATTTTGTTCTTGCCTCAAACTTTTCGGCAGTAGTGTACGTTCAAATAAACACACAAACACTTGAATGCATTACATAAGATTTGAGGAATTCCACTTGCAAAGAAAATTAGTTTCCAACTTAAAGTAATTAAAGGCTATTTTAAATCTTGAGATAAAAGGTGGTGTGCCAATAAGGCGCATTTCTGGCCACGATAAATTTATGTGAGGTTTTTTTGAATCTACATTTAAGGCTCAATTAGACTACAGGATGGTTTATAAGTACGTGAGCTGATTACTAAACAAATCAATATTTTCTTCTGACTTTTGGAGAATATTTCTGTTCACTGCTTTAAGGATATTAAATTTCCCTTGAAATTTATCAAAATCAAAAAAAAAAACAAAAGTTATGACACAAAAAAGTAGAGATGTTATTGGGATGTTAAAACCTATTTCAATGGATGCCAAAATTTGTCAAAAATTGCAATGTTTCTAGATGGATACTCATAATTACTGACACCTGAAGGGTGTTTTGGATGTTTTTCAGATGTCATCAATTTACCAGTGTAATTTTAAGATATGCATATTGTCTTCTAACCCCACTTTTATCAGAACATACACGTTTTTCAGTTATTTCTTGTCTTGGTTATTTGAGGCATTTATGAAAATTGAACCGGGTTAACTTGATCGCTTTTAATTACTATGATTACAATTGTTTCCATGGTTATTTTGACTAATCGGGTTAATGCAGTTCATTTTTCATAAATGCCTTTGATTATGTTATGGCTTCTAGATGTGCTACAAAAATACTTCTATATAATTATGCAATTTAATTAGTAGAGTTGTTTTACCCCATCATTAATTAAAACCAAAGACGATTAATTTTTAAAATTAACAACAATTTATATATTATTATTCTTAAAGGAATGTCAGTGCTGCATTGTTTTCTATAACAGCTTTTACCATCTTTTATAATTACAAAAACTTACTTTACTATTTAAATTAATTCTAAGGCTTACTGAAGTGCAAACATCATATACAGTGAAATCTCCTTTAACGGATATCTTTTCCATAGCGGATACCTCTGTATTTTTTGTCATGAACGCTGTCCGTTATACAGAGGTTTTACTGTATTTGGTATTAAATTAAATGTTTTGTCACCTAATCCTAAAAGGTAAAACCCCTGGCGCTCTTCACCATCTTAAAAACACTGGTGTTTTAATATCTCTACAATAAAGCAACAGTGCCTTTCAGTTTAACCACTTGTAGGCATTTTTGAAACACGAGGTTTACATCAAGATATCCTCCAAACATCAGAAAAAATTATTAATTTGTTTAGATTTTATAAATGAAATTAAAGATTCTTTGTCTCCTCTTTAACGGCTGAATTCTAGGAAACCATGTATTGTAGTATGATGGGTTGGGGGAGAGATGAAAGTCTAATGGAAGTGGCATGGTGGTAGGGCAAGACTGGGGCGTTTGTGAGAATGATGGAATGGAGGTAGGATGAAAATGGGACGTGAATATTACGAGAATGGGACGAAAATGACACAGAAATGGCACGAGGATGGCTCGAGAATGAGATGAGAATAAACAAGGATAGTTGAGGAAGAGGCAGGGATGACACGATGAGATTGCTTCGGAATGGAACAGGAAGTAGATGAAAATGCTACGGAAATGGGTCTAGATGGAACGAGGATGAGAAAGCGTGTGGTAAATGGGATAGAATGTGTATGGGGTAGAAATGGGTCAAAAATAGTACTGAAATGGAACTTTCTTGAGAATAGAACAAATGTCAGATGGGGATGAATGGAGGATGACACAAGAATAGAATACTTAGAAGAGAAAGGGGCGAAGGTGGTAAGGAATGGGCGAAATTGGATGTAATGGAACGAGTATAGAACAGAAATCGAATGGAAATGGATCAGAAAAAGTACGGAAATGGGACGAGAATGTATTGGGAATTGTATCAAAGTATGAGCAGTATGGAAGGATAATGGCAAAGAATGAGATGACTTGAGATGGAATCAAGTCAGAGCTGTCAGTAATTGAACAAAAACAATTAAAAATGTAATTGAATTATTTCTATATAATTAAATTACTTTAATTCGATTACTGCAGAAATTCTAGTAATTGTAATTGTTTTTTCAAGCACATCTTCTTTGGGTAATTGTAATCGGTAATCGTTTTTATTTTTGTGTAATTGAATTACTTGTGAAAGTAATTAAATTATTATTAAAGTAATTGGATTATAAAAGTAATTGAATTATCAGCTGTTAATGGAATTATTTTAATTGGAAAACACAATTCATAAGTAATTTAACATCCCTATTTAGAATATTCTCGATTGAATTATTTCAAGTTTCAACAGACAATTAATGATGCACTGTACTTGCCTGAAAAAACTCTTTAATGTCAATGACGTGTAACAGTTATGAAATACTGCAACATTTCAAAAAATGACAGTGAAACAGCTACGTTTATTATTTTAAACATAATCACAAATTAGCAATTTTAATGTTCCCATGTTACTCCGATCCTGTTACTGCTGACAAAATCCCTATGTTTGCTTATTAGCAAACCGATTCATTTCACACAACTAAGTAGGCCCGAAAACTGACAATTTCATACATGTATCAGAAAGGCAAAAATAAATGAATCCACATTTAATATCAACGAAAAGTTTAACCTGTTTAGAATAAATTCACATTTGTCAAAATAAAAAAAAACAATTGGTTGGAAAATTTGTATAAAATTCTTTGTTAATGCTTTTGTCCAGGAACAGTCGGCGATTGCCACGGCTTTCTTTTTTCAACCACTTACGATATCTAATGTGTCATTGTCAACCATTCAGGAGCTTTTTCAGTGACAGCACTACTAATTGCTGCCTGTTTCTGGACACAATCAATGCAATGATGTAAATAATCATAAATTGTTGAAGAAAAGTACCGTTTTTGTGGTTGTAGGAAAAATAGTGTACATAACTCGCTGGAAATGTAACGCTTGTTATGTTAATAGACTTATCGACTATTGTATTTTTATTACCATCTAGCAGATAATTGCTACAATAATAAAATAAAAAAGTTTGGGTTCTGTGTTATTAATTATTTTCCTACTACAATTTAAAAACAAGAATTGGAATAAATGTAAAACAAAGGTAATTTAATACAAAAGCAGACTACCCTAACGCGCTTGACTTGAACCCCCAACCCGACGACGCGGCAAAGATTACATAACAACTGTCCTTTCACACCTGTAATTTTTGATTAAAACTTTTTTTTGTGCGAATAATTAAGTAATATTGAAAATTGAACATAGGAAATTAGCTACTTTTCTAACAATAATAATAATTAAAACTCTGTAAAGTAAGTAATGCTCTTCGAAATAATTTGATTACAAAGGTAATTTAATTATTCATAAAAGTAATTCAGTTATTCATGGAAGGAATTGAATTATTTAATTTAAACAATACAATTACTTTTATAATTGTAGTTGATAATTCAAATGTGCTCGAAAAATAATTGTAATTTGTAATCGTAATTTCACTGAGCTTGTGAAGTAATTGGTAATCGTAATTGAATTACTTTTGTCAAGTAATTGCGACCACTCTGAATCAAGTTGGTATAAGACAGGAATGCAAACAAAATGTGATGAGGATGTGTTGAGAATAGGAAAATAATAAAAGGTGATAATTTGCATTACATACATAAATAAAAACCAGCCTAGAAAAAGTTTTAAGAAATAACTTTATTTTTCAAATAGGATAAGTATGCTGTAAAAATTGGTTGATTTTAATACTAATACAACGCATATTACATACATGTATATACACTGATACTGTACCAAATCTAAGAATAAAAATTCAACTATCGAGACAACCTACAAGACGTACATTGGAGTGTTGCCTTACATTTATGTCAATAGTTGACAAAGTTAATCTACAAACTTAGTTAAAACACTAATAAGTAAAAACACTAGAACATCACAGGATAATGTTAAATAAATAAAACAGAAACTTATATCAGTATGATGACATAAAATGTTGGATTAATAAAAAGAAGTATTAATAGTTGCTTTACGTTCTTAGGAAAATGATTAATGCTAATATTTCTATGTGCACCAATGAGTTACATCACTATTTATAATAATTAAAAGATAAGTGCAATACTAAAAGGATACAATTTTTTGTATCTAAACATATGATGTTTTCTTTTATTGATCTTAACAGACTGAATTGTTAGAAATGAATAACAAATCACAATGTAACACACGTAAAAAATAATATATAACTCTATTTAAGAGAAATCGCTACAAGATAATTATGATTGCCCTGTAAGTATACATTTATTACAATTTGAAATACAGAACAATCTTGATTGTCGTCCGAATCCACGCACAAGTTAATGTATTGTACAAGTTGTAAAGATTTGTGAGAGGAACATTTAATTTACATGTAGACATAGTTACTAATGTCATTCAGAGTAGCAACACATTTATTAAAACTTAATAGTATGGTAGGACCTGGCCCCTCAGTTTGCAATAATCAACAGAAATATTTATATTAGTCAAAGTGTATAACATTGCAGCGATAACAATTTATTATATTATCTTGTTACTAAAATGTTTAATACATTTTGACTTCTTTCAAATGTTAAACAAAAGAAATCACACTACCATACCAACATTGAGTAACTATGATTTAAAAATAATTTTTAAATATTCCAACTATTTGTTGTCTCACATGATACTGATTAACAAATTAGTTACAAAAGTAAATATAAACAGAAAAATTTATAAGAATGTCTATTAAAAATACAAATAAAAACAGAAAATACAGTGGAAACTTAAAATGGAAATTGTATTAAAAATTAAAGAAAATCAGAAAAAGAATTATTACACGAAAAAGGAAAATGTTTTATATTCCTTCTTTCTAGTTACAAACCAATAGAGAGTACTTCCAAGAGTTACTTATTATTAAGTGAGTTGTCTAACACTTTAATCTGTTTACTGAATTGAGGAAAAGATTTCTTTATGGCTACTTGGCATGATTGTACAAGTGTGCATGCTGAATTGAATTTGTCAATATTACACTGAAAATGATGTGTGGATACTCAGTGATAAAAGTGAAATGAGATAACAACTTCAATCTCCAAGAGAGATTAGAATAGGTATAAACAATGGAAGTTAGAATATATGAAAAAAGTAAAAGAGGGATAAGAGATGACAATTGAAGAGATGAATAAAAAATAAATAAGAATGTTGAAGAAATAAAATTGTAAACGTGTCCATACATAAATATAAATGGAAGTTTGGAGATTTCTAAAGAAAAAGGAAGACATGCAACTATATATGCAAGTGGCAAAGAATTTTAATATAATTTATTGGTAACAAGCTTCATACTGAAAATGCACTGTTAAAAAAAGCTTTTACTCTGAATTCTGTAATAAAAACGCAAATCACAATATTTCACTTTATTCTTATACACAGTTGGAGTATCTAAAAATTTGCAGTTTTATTTGTCTATAGAAGTTGTTTCTATTAAAAAATCACAATAATTATATTAAAATCACAATCAAAATTGAAATAGTAGTTAAATACTATGTAGAATATATACAAACATTAGTAGATACTATTATTGCTCCTAAATATTAGTACAAAGATTCTGCTCTCTTTTATTTTCTATATTATAGTAGTAATAAAAGTTTTTAAATTTATTAAATAACTTCTAAAAGAGATAATAAATGTTTTTATAATGTTATTAAAAAATGAATCTACCATATGCATATTAATATAATTAAACAGTGATTCCTACTGCATCTTATTATTATTACTAATTATATAGTACTATCACAATGAAATATATTCGAGAAGAATTTTGGTGTATTAAAATGTTTATTTGATTCCTCGTGACTAATTTTATTAAAATACGTTTCTAAGGGAAAACTTTAGTGCATTTAAATGTATATAAATATATTTACAAATGAAAAATTCGATTTTAGTCCGTTATTGCTTATTAACAAGCACTATTCAAATATGAATGTTATATCAACTCGATTAATTGTTTTTATATATGTGTAACATAAGAAAGGGACATGAATTTCAATGTCTAACAAACACATACTAATTTTAATTCTAAAAAGAATTAGTAAAAACTATAATAGGTTGTCAAACAACAATAGATAGGTAATATTTTTTGAACAACCTTCTTTGTAGTACTCTCTAAATAGATTCTAAACAAAATTAATCTCACTAAGATCGTCTTGGTTCCAATTTCTGGGACATACCAGTTAAAACCCTTTGATTGTCTATGACTCGTAAGCACGCTATATACGATTTAACTTCACCTTCACTTTTAGGTGATGGTGGATCCAACACTGAAAATAAAAGAAAGTATTTGGAGTAAAGATTAGTAAAAATAAATATTTTAATAAAAATCTTAAGTAATTCATACACTGTAGGTGCCAACCGCGCTTGTGGCTTGGTATAGGACGCCCCCCCCCATGTTCAATTTAAAAATATTTTTAAAAGGTTTTTCCCCACTAACATCCACACTAGTTTCTTTTCAAATTTTGAATTACAATTCACCATTTACGTCAAAACAAACAACGAACATATGCAAAAAGTTCGTCCCATCTTTATCGTACACATTATCATCTGTTTCTCTGTATTTCCATCCCTTTTTCATTTCAACTATTTTATTTATCAGATAATACTAAACTGAAGGACGGACTTTCAAATGTCCTTGTTTTAATACTTTTTTCAATATATCTTCGTTTGTCCAGATAAAACGGTTTGGCATAAAATATACAAACAAATTACATCGCCTTTTGGTCAAAAACCAGAATCTGCTACTCTCATTTTTAGATTCTGTACACCAAGGCAAATGTTTAATATGCGACTCGCCATTAACCGCCAATAAATCAATTATACGTAGATCCAGCCGTAACCAATGAATACACAACAGTTGCTAATCGATTTTCGCAATTTCTTCTTCGGATTCGTCTTTAAGGCGCCTAGTTCTGTCAGTAGACACTCACTGTACCAAGCTACCTTCAGCTGTTTTAAAACGATCGAGCTTTCCCCTTTGTTTAGAAATTTGATAATGAAGTTGACCGTTTTCGGGGTATATAGTCATTGAAGCTTTTTTGTGGCTAATATTTCAAGGTATCCAACGAAAAAAAAATTGGAAAAGAACAAAGTCATGACCAACTATGATGGTTTGAAGGTGGTTAAAATCCAGTTTTCTGAAATATCATAAACAAAAAAGTCTCGACTCGATTCCTGAGGTATCCTAGAAAAAAACACGTCTTCCTAAATGCCGGAGGGAGGGTGAAGAACCAAGAGAATATCGAA
Source organism: Ignelater luminosus (assembly GCA_011009095.1). NCBI lineage: Eukaryota > Metazoa > Arthropoda > Insecta > Coleoptera > Elateridae > Ignelater > Ignelater luminosus. The sequence continues at coordinate 12,956 of VTPC01003624.1, read as the reverse complement.
CTCTACCTGCACCAATCTTGTTTAGAGGCTTCTACTACATTCACAAATCTCATGGCAATCGGATTTTCGCCATTTTCTGAGAATGATATCAAAATCGGCAATGCTCTTTTGTTTTAAATCGGGAAACTTTTGGATGCGAAAACGTATGACGATGTCTTATTTACAAATCCGCTTATCTCTTTCGATTATCCACAAAAAAAAATTACAATTGAATTTTGCCTATTTTTCCGTGATCTCTAGTGGCAAAATATTTGGAAAGGTAATAAACTGGTTCTACCGGTTCTGTAGACATATGCCAAAGTAGAACAAAACCCCTTGGTGTCATTTTGATATTTTTCCAAAACGCCTATGGTTTAGAATTTGACCAAGTGTGGATGGGTAGATGGGGCAGTAGTCCCTAAACACAGCGCCCTTACTTCCGGTACCTCAATGTTGCGCAGACAGTCTCAGTCTCAAGGTATTTTTGGCATTTTTGCTACCAGGAGGTACTGCTGTTGCTAATGGTGGTTATCGAAAATTGTAGGTCATTACTGGAGCAACGTATCGAAATATAGTGAAATTGTTCGGGATGAGAAATTGTTTTACTCAATTTCTGATAGGTCCTGTCCATCAAAGTCCAATGAGGAGGAAGAGTTTAAATATTGATATTAAATTAAATAAGGGGTGTGTAAGTTCTGTGGTACTTAATATGATAAGAGTTTCTTCGAGATAAATCCACAGTTCACTCGATTTTCTTTAAAGTTGAACGTGTCTGGAGCAAATTACAGTACGAGAAAATGCTAAAAAAATGGATTTTAGATAATTCGATACAGAACATGAAAAAGTATCTCGGCAATTGTTTTTGTTTTTATATGGAGATAAAGCGTAATCACAATCTTCTTTAACGGACGCCTACTTGATTTTGATTCCATTGAATAGTTTATTTAAAATGTTTTCTGATGGTATAAGTCTTTTGGTTTATTTATTATTATTATTATGATAGCTCAATTAAATCATTTAATTTTGTGTGACTCTCGCGCCGAAGGACCGAAAATGATCTCTTTTAGTCATTATTTTTTAGATTTTAAAAACTATCAGATTGAGTTTGGCGATTCTTGGATCTATGATCCACTGGAGCCCAATAGGTACCAAGCAACATCACCCTCTGCCCGGTGCTAGGGGAGAACATAGACAAAAGAAGTTCTTTGGACCCTTTAATGCCCAAAATCTCCTTTCAAGTATGATCACTGCATTTGGGGATCTCTTTTAAGGCGGCCAAAGTTGAGTTTGGTTTTATAAGTACTCCTCTAGGATAGGTGAGGCGGAGAATTAAATTTAGCATGTCTACTAAGGATGCCCTGGGACATAATTTCAAGTAAGAAAATTGCTAGTACGGCTAGATGGATATTCGAGATGTTGATAGAATGGATCTTTCCTAACAGTTTATTAGCACAGGTTTCATCTGATTCGTTTTTGTTTTGCTTAGGTTTGGGAGCGGAAACTCAAAAATGGGGAAGGTGGCGGTGGGGCTAGACCTACCTAATTCTTCTTGGAGCGCTTATTTGTTAAGTAGTCATTAATTACGAAATTGGTAGAGTCGTACACAGAATTATAAAAACTTTCAATTTAATACTATTAATTTGAAATTTTGGGAGTGGCTATCAGCGCCGCATTTTGGGCCATATTGTGACTTTTTTGATATAAAGTTGACGTGTTTCAGAATTCTTCTTAATACTAGACTAGGATCTTAATAACATTTATTACGTCTGTATCCAAATAGATACTTACCTAAGTGCCGACTTCTACAAAAGCGTATGGTTCTTAAGGTTTGGGCCAACATGTGCATTTTCTCAAAATTGACAAGACCATCTAAACTTGTTTTGTTCCCTTCGTGTGTAAATGTCATGTCTTTGAGTAATAATGGCATAAATGGCACTATTGGAGGTTGTAATTTGCTCACACTGACTCTGTACGATCTATGATTTCTACTGGGATCTATGAGAGATTCGAATTCGGTGTATAATTTTCTGAATTTTGAAGGAAGCTTCTCCCAGGTTAAAGACAGTCGTGATATGGCCATATTGCTTAGACCCATTACAATAGCACAGAAAGCATTTAAGTTTTGGTATTCCTTGCAACTGGAAAAAAGAACAAAAACATTAATATAAAAGGCAATGAAAAAAAAAAGAATAAATGTTTTCTATCAAAAAAAACTTACTAGGCAGCAAGCTTAATAAACTTTCTTAAAATAGCCACTCTTTTACTTAAACTGCTTGTCATGCAAATTTCTGTAACTACCCAAAACTGTAATTCATTGAACCTTCGAAGAAATATATCCAAATTTGCAGTTATCTGGCCAAAATGATGTCGACCAAATGTATGATACAGAAGTTCATACTCATGAACACACCTAAAGAAACAAATGTTGAATAATATAACAAATCAATTTAAAGCACATTGGTTTACCAAAATAAATCCCAATCGAAAAGTGTCATATAATAAGCAAGTTCCTTAGTACTAAATAATTCCAAATCTGCATCGATTCCTTGAGTAGCTTCTTCTTGTTCTGATAAACACGTCTGTAAAAATAAAATCTAAATAAAATCCTAACCTAAATTTTGCATATATGTAATTACCAAAGCGTCTAAATGGTCCTTAGGTGATACAAATATTCTACCATTTATACTTAAAGCTGTAGGTATACTAATATCGTTGTCTTTGAAAGTGACTCTCTCGCCATTAGATTTAACTTCTACCAAGAGCAATTCATCATTGGGTCTTAATTTTAACTTATCGGCAGCACATAGTTTAATAGTTTCAGCTGTGGAATCGACAGGTAAGCGTAATGTACAATATGTATGGTCCGCACAATATACCCGAAATATTACTGGAAAAATATTATGAAATTTAAGCTTCCAAACACTTGACAAAACTTACTATCATCTTGAGGCATAATAATTGTTCTCGATTCTTTATTACCGCTAAATAAACTAATTGGTTGTCCACAAGGTGGTAGTTTCCACTTTTGGCCTGAATGTGCTTTTCGATCCTCTTGGTATCTAAAATAATATAATAAGAAAAGGAAGTATTAAAATGTTAATATAGCTACATACCTTCGTAACTGTGTCATGGCGTGGTGCATAAGAGAGGCTTCTTCTTGAAGACTACTCCATTGCATGCAATCACTTTCTACTTCACTGGCGAGATCTTCTAAAAATTCAACCGCTGATTCGTCATCAAAAACTGATTGACGTATTGTGGTCACCCAGCGGTATACAAATTGTACCACACGTCTCTTACATGCTAACAAAAATTCAGGATCTTGACTAGGTGAATCTATTCTATAGGTAAGAAGCATTAAGGAAAATACATGGTATAAATCACTATTGAATTCTTTGAAATAGACTTTAACCTTGGAAGAACAAAAATTCCGAAAACTATCTAGTAAAAAGCAGCTCAAAACCGCTACCAAACCTAAAAATTTTGACTTTTAAAAATCTTCAAATTTAGTAATTTACAGTTTATTGTTATTCATAGAGTAAACTCAGATTTTTAGAAAGTTTTTGATTGGTTTTATTGAAGCACATATAAAGTGTCCCAAAAACCAGCAGAGTTTCACTCAATGGTGTCAAGAACTCTTAAAGATTACAGTTCAGGAATTCTCAGATTTTCTAATATATCAGATTACAGTGAAATACCATTTGCCTTCTAGATGAAATTCTAAATCTTCATCAACAAATAGCTATGATATAGCTACCCAAAGATTAAATAAAAGAAATTGATAATTATGACTAGAACAACAAATTTAATCTAAGCTCAGTTATTATTATTATTATTATTATTAATACAATTCATTCAGGAATGTTCCTGAGTATGCAGTATCTGCAAGCCAATCTCTAGTAAAATTTTCTCATACTAGACCAGGTGTTAAGGAACCTTTTGTTTGCAAAATATGAATGACGCATTTTGGTAGCTTAAGCTTCAATCAAAATATTGCCCTAACCGGCTATTGCTAAGTTAGTCGTATCACCTTCCCCTCCGTTACCCGTTAATAATATAATGAGTTATACTGGAATTGCTGTAATAGATTGCTTTCTATCGAAGGCTTTTGTACAGTTTTGAAACCGAAAGTGATCGACTTCAAATTTTTTTGTTTTGTAGTGGAGGTCTCCCATCATCTTTTTGTCGTTAGATGTTTCGCATATTCAGAAAAAAAATGGGCATAGAAATAAAACTTGGATTGCGTGTAATGGTGAGGGAGGGGCTTTCAGACGATCCGGACACTACCGATTGTCTTGTGTTTTTTGGTAAATTTTTCACATCACAGGAACAGCTGGTTGTAAGAAGGACAACTTTTAGGAGTTTTTTCATAGATACCATGTATTGTTTGCACGTATCTGTCTTACACTTTTCTGGATTGATGCTTTCTTATCCTACACTACAGTACTAACAATTCTAAACGATTCTACCGAATTCTTCAGAATAACCTCAGAAATTGGCAAAAGATTTAAAATTAACAATAAGTGTTATTAAGCAAAAGTCTAATTTGGAAGAAAAGTATTGTCCGTATCTTTACTATTAATTATCAAGTAAACAGCTTTGATAAAATTTGTTTTCTCGTTTGAAATATTATGTAAGGATAAGGTATACCAATAAAGTTAAGCCATGGTGTCATCTTTTCTGCATTTATTTCTCAATCAAATGTAGGTAGTTGTTTCGGGCCGGCGCTAGGCATTTCGCTGCTCTGTATAAACGCTTATTGTGCGCCCCTCGATAAATGTATAATTCATATTAACAAATGAATCAAATACCTTCAAAGCCTTTTAAGATTACATTATTTGTGTGAGCGCAAAATTTACATCATAAAACACTTATCTTTTCCAATAATTTCCAGTAAACCAGTGGGTATTACTTTTTAGATTTTGTCCAAAACGCATAGTAAGTTAATTTTAGAGAAGCTGCGACCGCTTGATTGATTTAAATTGTCAAATTATACAAAAACTAACAATCAAGCAGTTGTAGCACCCCCTGAGATTAGAGTTGCCATCCGGCCAGTAAGTCATCGGCACGACCGGTAATTCGATAACAAGACCGGTTGCTGGTTGAGATTATGAAAAAGTCGGTAAGTTGCAAAGCGCCATCTAGTAATCAGTAATCATTGGTTTCTTTGGAATTTCTGGGCGAGTTTCTAAATAGATACTCGAAGCGGCGCGGTGACAGAACTTCATGTTTATTTTGAAGTCTAAATTTGGAGAATCCGAACGGGATTTATGCCTGGTATGGAGTCTAAGGGGATTCCTTATGTCTGTTTCACAATACGAGAGGAGGATACAGACGCCTGCGAAAAGCTTTTGAATCTAGGCCCGTGGCTGCGTTACTGCCAGCGACCCAGTCTCTGTGAAGAGGCCGGTATTGTCGTCCTGTAAAGGTGGCAACCTTACCTAAAGTTAGGTAGGTTACCGGACGTCGCTGGCAGTCAATTAGTCAAAAAGTTTGTCTATAAGTTATAAGTGATAAGTACATGCGAATTAACATAAATATCTAATTCACACACAATTACAGTTTAAAAACAAAACAAAACACGACGCGACTGTTGCAAGGTTTTCATTTGAAAAAAATCAGAAATCTGGAATAAGCGTTTATACACAAGGCGTTTCAAAACAACATCGACAAACTAATTTTCATGACAATACAAACTTGTTTGTTAATGGGGTTAGTTAGATATTTAAGGTTAAAAAATTATTAAACGATTATGCTCATAGTGAAGTATTTTCGAAAGCACGTAACGTTGAACGTGACGTTATCTTCCTGTGAAGAAATCAGTGGCGGTCCGTGTAATTGGTTTAAATTGCCAAACTACAAAGAAATTAACCGATCAGGCAGTCCCGGCCTAGCCTGAAGTTAGGTCACGGGCCGCCTCTGGCAAAAGTATCGTAATTACTTCAAGTGCGCAACTTTTTAAAATGTGAGAAAATAACGTTATGTTCAACGTCACATATTTTCGCATATACTCTAATAAAAAGATTTAAAACACAGTAAGGGAGCTTATTGAAAGCAGATTCTGCACGATCTAAATTTATTTCTAATTATACAAGGTATTCCATAATAACGTTGTTTTGAAACACTCTTGATACTTTGTTTACAAACGCCTCATTGTTTATTGAAGAGCACAGGTGCAGTTCTTAAAAAAACTGCAGACCTGATGCAGGCAAAAATGAGAAGTGAAGCAATCATCTGAAGTAATACCTCTCTCATAAATAAAAAAGATTAAAAAGAAATTCCGCATTGTTTTAGTCATTACAACCAGCCGAAGATACCATTGATTTCTCAAAGAGATCGCCTCAGATGACCTAATTTCTAAACAGGTGTCAAAGTCGGTGAAATTAAAATACTCAAGAGGGTTATAATTGTAACGACCAGAGCGAAGTACCAGTTGATGATAAAGCTTTAATGCTCTTTTTTTTTGTTCATGAGGGGCACCACTTCAGAAATTCGCTTTTCTTGTGTTGACATTATTACAACTGATAACAACCCTGATACAACTAATTCTCAACATATTTTTTGAATTTTACTTCATTAAATTGCTGTTCCTTTAAAACTAGCCCCTGAGACAGTCACCTCAAAAAGATTAATGGTTAAAGGGAGTCTTGTCAAATTAAAAAATTAGATGCTTATTATCGAAAAAATCAAGTTTTTCCATGTTTGGCCTTAATTTTGCTGCCATGAGTAAACATTTTCCGCCCCGTGGTATAGTTCAGTGAATCTGTACAAAAAAATGGCGATTCCTTGCAAAAGGCCAGGTAGAATTTTCGATATGTTATTTGGTTATGGACAGTGATACAAAATCCAAGTTTGTGACCTTGGCGGGTCACCGGAAACTTTTTTCAGTTTTTGCCAAATATCTTGAAAACTAAGCGTTTCACGCAAAAAGTATCTTTTTTTCTTTTTTAAAGTAGACTAAATTTGTTATAATTGGAACACAGAACGAGATCTGTATGATTAGTATTTTCTGAATATAAATAAATGGACTTACAGCAATTTTACCGTTTTTTTGAAAAAAATAGCCATTCTTTGAAAAGCTGTAGCTCAGAAACTACTAAACATACAGATCTTATTCTGTGATCGAATTATAGTTCAGTGAATCTGTACAAAAAATGGCGATTCCTTGCAAAAGGCCAGGTAGAATCTTCGATATGTTATTTGGTTATGGACAGTGATACAAAATCCAAGTTTGTGACCTTGGCGGGTCACCGGAAACTTTTTTCCGTTTTTGCCAAATATCTTGAAAACTAAGCGTTTCTCGCAAAAAGTATCATTTCCCTTTTTTAAAGTAGACTAAATTTGTTATAATTGGAACACAGAATAAGATCTGTATGTTTAGTAGTTTCTGAGCTACAGCTTTTCAAAGAATGGCTATTTTTTTCAAAAAAACGGTAAAATTGCTGTAAGTCCATTTATTTATTTATTCTGTACATGAGTAAAAATAGTGTTTGGCCTTTCCTATACAATTTAATTTTTGACTTTTATTCTCTATTCTTTCTCAGATTTTCAATTCTTGTCTTATAAAATGATTCTGAGAACATTATATTTGCAATAGTTACAACCTCATGCAGCTTAAGTTGGTCCCCATTAACAAACAAGTTTGTATTGTCATGAAAAATTTCTCCTATTAATTTGTCGATGTTGTTTTGAAACACCTTGTGTATAAACGCCCAAATGCGTCACTCATCATTTCCTTTGTACCCGAAGGGACGGATATGGAAGAGGACTTTAGTGGTACAAAAACCATAACAATATTCAGCTAATTATGATCTGATCTTAGCTCCCGGGTGTAACTCATCCTTTGCGTTCTTGAGACTGAACACCCTTAAATTCATCTTGAATACTAATAATCAAAGTTTTTATCAATAACAGAAACAGTTTTTCAAAAATTTGAACTGAAAATAGCTTACCTACTATGATTAAGAAGGGGTTTTCAGAGAAAATCAATAAAGGCACTTGGTACGTATAGTTTGAAAGTAATCATGACGAATTTATCAAAAAAGGAAGGCTAAACAAGTATTATTTTCAATCTTCATATTCAGTTGTTCACAATAAGAACGTTCAATCGCATTGCATCACACCAATAAGGGGGGCGGTATGTATAAAAGAAATATTATTACATCATTCTCAATATAAAAGAAATGAGTTTTTAATTTACTGCGTGGATTACGATCATTATAATGAATTGCTCACTGTTTACCTTTTTATTTTTACTTATAATAATTAGTCTTTCAAGGCGGGAAAAGAGAAAGTTTCTTTAATTAAAATAACATTGCTTAATATGAATTAACACATTAACACAGTAAGCAGTTATTTACATAGTTTTGAAAAATTGAATTTTTTTTGCACAATAACTATATAAGTACCTACTACGAAGGTTGCTATTCTTTTTATTCTTTTTACTTATTAGAATTAATTGTTTCTCACTAATAATAATCGTAAATCAAACTTAACCTCAATAGCTACTGTTACCAATTTATCTCGGAATTCAAATAAAAAATCAAGCAAACAAATCACCACATTGTAAGCATTGAAATTCAAGTACAGATACATCGTACCTATTCATCGTTATCCGTGAAAGATCGCCTCTAAATTGGGTTCTACCTCACAATCTTGGCACGCATGTACTACGTGTAAACCGCTCAGTATTTATTAATGAGCTTCTGAAATGATTTATATTGCAATTAGGGTTTTCACTGTAACATTTCAGTGCTTTTAAAAGGATATTGATTGGCTAATTCGTCGACTAATTGATGTGTGGGCATAAACACAACGTGAGTGAGAAGAAAATCGTCCAAAAAAGGATCTTGCGCTGAAGTTAACATGAAATTATCCGCACCACCGAAGTTTCCACGTCCATCCAAACGCGTTTCGAGCAGGTGCTCCAGCATTTTCTGTGGTGTACCTGCCATCACAGTATATCTAAAACGTAAATGCAAAATTTAATAATGAAATCAATCCTGGAAAAAATAATTATCTTACTTAAAATGGGAGAATGCCTGTTTTTGTTGAGGGGAGATTTTTTCCAATATAAGAACGTCTTTACCATGTTCTTTAAGTCTAACAGTATTTGCTTCTACATCTCTAAGTATTCTATTAAAGTTATCTTTATCTACTCTAAGAAAGTGGCAATTATTTTCCCTTAAGACTATAGTGGCCGCCCTAAAATTGATATTTTAAAAATAAAATTAATTAAAATCATTAACAGATATATTTTTATACCTTGGAGCATCATTAATAAGAGCTAATTTACCAAAATCATCTCCTTCTTGTAATGTTGTAACTGTGCCTTTTCCATGAATTACTACATCAACAGAACCTCGTAAAATTATATACCACGATCTACCTTCATCTCCTTGATGAAATACTGAAATAAAACAACGGTAATTATCGTCTTGACTATATTACAATAAAGTTACTTACAAACAGAACCAGCTCTTGGATGTGCTTCGAAAACTATAGCAGAGGCTAACTCTCGTTTTACAGAATTTGAAAGATGCGAGAGAGCTCGAATATGAAGTAATTCTTCGTAAATTGTTTCTAAATCATCTGCTGTGCGTTCATGACTCCTGCATAAAAATCAAGAGAAAAAATTACTATCTGGTTTTGGAATAACGACAGACCAGTATTTAAATATTTTCCGATTGAAAAAGTTACAGCGCTGTAGCTACAGTTTCCTACAAGTGAACTCAAAGCTCCTAGATTATGATCAAATCAAATTAAAAAAATTAAGGTTAGTCTTATATCTTCTGTCCAGAACTCTGCCAAAAGCAGTGCATCAGGATTACGAAGAATATGGAATTCATTAAAATGCTGTTTTCTTGCTAGAATTGCATAGATTACTACAACACCCTGAAAGACACCACATTCTGGAACACTTTTCGTCCTCAGCTACTCTACCCTGCAAAGCAAAAAGGCCCTAACTCGAAGAATAGATAAGACTAAGTTTAGGGTATTCCTGAATTCTTTGTACTGAAATTTAATATATATAAGTCAAGCAAGAAAGACCTAACCTTAAAAATAAGTGATGCAAACCGATTTTTAAAATGTCGTATACTATACAAACGTGAAGAAAGCCAAACACGTTTCCCTCAATATATCAAAATTAGGAGTTTCAGAGTTAGGGCCTTTTTGTTTTGCACGGAAGTACTGGTGAGTCCATGGCCTCTTCGAGACAAACTCGTACGATTAGAGATAAATAAAAACTCAGGCTATTCAGAATCAGAAGGGAAATCTTTGAAACTCACGTTCACCTGAAACTCGCCTACCATGCCCTTTCCAAATACTTTCAGTTGATCACAAAAAACAAAATCTTCTCTCGGGATTTTAATAACCAAGCTCTATTTTGTTCAAGGTGCATAAAGGCATTTAAAATCTTTTCCTCAGGTAGATGCATGTTTCGAATTTGCGTGGAATGCACAATAATTCCAATTCCTTCTCGCAAAGGAAACTGGACCTTAACAATCACCAAATTTAGCACAAACAATACTCTTTAATTCTTCTTGGTAAATGTCTTCACCTGATTTAATACTTGCCGCCGTCTTCCTGTCCACATATTTCTATTTATTCGATTAGAGTCAGTCATCATTTTTGCCCTTCAACGCTCTAATATATTCTTGGATATTGTAATCCTGCAAGAACAGCATTGTCCAGAGAAATCTGTTCCAGAAACTTCACCAATAAAACCATTGGGTAATCGGCTTTATTCTATTGTGGTTCCTTTGTGATGGGATGTGTAGGTGAGGAGTCCATGGCAAGTTCTTAAGAAAATGACTATAGCTGGGCTGCACTCTTTGTGATATGACAAGATTGCAAACTGCCCCGCAACAAACAATGATAGAAAAGCGTTGTTCTAAAACACAAATATGCATCAGAATTTGAGCAAAAATATCAGATATGTTATTCTTTCTGCTTTTCCGTAACATTTCTAAAATCGCTAATAGTTTGGTCTTTGCCTTGAACCGCACTTCCTTAAGAACGTTATTGCTTTCCTTAATGTTAGCAGAATGAACTACTGAATCTTGTCAAGGAAAATGATTTTTACTCAGTCAAAGTTACTTACTTTGCAATATTCCAAAACCTTCAGTGTCACGTGGGGTTGATTTTTAGTTGAAATGTCTACTCTCAACTTGCCCAGCTTGGTTTAATTTAAATCAGCAGTGCAATGTTATGATGTTTACTATTAATGTTGTGTATAACATTCCGCATACTAATTAATCTTCTAATTCGAAAGAATTTTTATAAATTGTAACAGACTCCTCTAGGTTACTGATGAGCTCTTGTTTCTGATGTTATCTCTTAGGCAACTTCCTATATATATATATACTGATTAGGTCACTGAAACTACTTGGTTATTAGCACAATAACTTTTCCAATCGTTTAATAATATTTCTAGTTTTACTAGGTCGAAAATACAATCACTAACAAAAAGAGTTACATGCATGTAAATCTAACATTAAAAAATAGACCTTGAATCTTACGGTTTTCTTAAAATCATCCTGAGCATAGCATCTGGTCCACGTTGTATGAGAGCACTAAGAGATTCCTGTAATTGTTCTTCGGCAGTAGTAGAATCTTCTAACGTTGGCAAAGTTCCAGTACCTTCTTCATCTTGCCAGAAGCGGTATAGAAAACATTTATCTTTGAAGGCTTGTTCTTTAGCAACTAAAAGACGAAGTCAAATAAACTTTGAAATGTTGAGAATATTGACACAATTTACCATGAGAAATGACACCTTCTTCTAGAAGTGCCTGCCACATACCAGCCGCTTGTGCTCTCGTATGGATAATCGCTGATAACGAAAGCAACCAATCTACAAGTTCTGTTCCTGGTGCACATTTTCTTACCAATTTCCCCGATACCTTTCTATCTTTCAAGCAAGTGTTCTGACCTACAAAAGTGAAATGTTCGATTCTTGCAGAAAAAAGAATAAAACCGAACTTACTTAAAAGAAGAGCTCGCAAACACCAACCAATTCTGCCCATGGTCGTGCTTGGCGCATCTGTTATTGGTTCTGCAGAATTTGGCTGATCGGGAGATAAGGACCGGCGAGTCGTTGGGGGCGATTTTGAGCGTTGCATTGGAGATTTGCTGTTGCCACCTGGACCAAAACCTTAAAAAGTAAAAAGAGTCTTCTACCTCAACATGAAATTGTATTGCATAAAATGTAAATTAAATAGCTTTTCTTATTTTTAATATTTTTTCTAGTTGTCGTTCTCATGTTTCAGAGTTCGTTAGAGAAAGGAAAAAAAGAAGGAAAGCATTTCATGTAAACAAAAATTGACCTTTTATTACAAAGTATGAAACTAAATTTTATTAAAATAGACATATCTCTTGACAAACTCAAACAATACGTACTCTGACGTATCCTCAAAAACTAAAAATTTATTTTTCATGCAAGCACAAGGAGGGCCTAGAGATTTATAAGTGAAGCGGACCCTTCAACTATACCATGTATGACATTTCTTTTTTCTGGGTCTTTTTCTTGTAAATAAAGAATGTTTTCACATCTGTAACGTACCAATGTTATGCCGCCGCCGTCGCGCCTCTGTTTGCTCAAGTTTGGTGCCTTCATTTTGCAAACATGCTAATAAACTGTAATCTACTAATACTGACTTATCCAAAAATATTAGCATTAAATGATTGTGTGATAGTTATCTAGATAAAATTAGTTTCCCGACCGTAATGCCCTAACGTATTTATTATGACGCACTAAATATCAAAAACTACAGTAACTGTTAAACACAACCACACATTACAAATGTAAGGTCTTTCAGTTGTTGTATATCTGGTATCCTCGGTAAGTATTACTGTTATCACTAGAAAAGTCAAGGTTCGAATGGAAATTAGTAAAATTCTACCTTGCAAAATAAGCAATCGATTAGAGCTAAGACATGTGGAAAAATCATATTCATAGCTAAAAATCCCAAAAACTC